>JBBCBC010000034.1:9251083-9471550 GCA_037126765.1 Stenogyne calaminthoides
TTTATCACTATTCTCATAAATCTCTATGAACAGTCATATTTGCTTAAAGAATAGGATGGAGGAGTACTTGCTAAATGGAAGTAGATTAGTTTAAAATGAAAGTATTACTTGTTTAAGAAGTAATACTACTGTTTAAATAGAAAAGTACTAATGGTTAAATGAAAAGTATTATTTGCTTAAATTAAAAGTATTGTTTAAATAATAGGAAGTATTACTTGTTTAAATAAAAGGTATTACTTGTTTAAATGAAAGATATTATTTGTTTAAATGAAAAGTACTACTTGTTAAATTTATATATTACTTGTTTAAATAGAAAAGTAGTAGTTGTTTTAAATAGGAAAATGAAATATTGCTTAACGTAAAGTATTACTTGTTTAAATAGAAAATATTACTTGTTTAAAATAAAAGTATAATTTAAATATAATAGAAAGTATTACTTGTTTATTGAAAAGTAGTACTTGTTAACAGAAAGTTATTTGTTTAAATTAGGAAAAGTAGTACTTGTTTAATGAAAAGTATTACTTGTTAAAACGAAAAGCATTACTTGTTTTAAATATGAAAAGCAGTATTTGTTTAAATAGAAAAGTAGTACTTTGGTTAAACGAAAAGTATTATTTGTTTAAATTAAAAGTATTACTTGTTTAAATAATAGAAAGTATTACTTGTTTAAGTGAAAGATATTACTTGTTTAATGAAAAAAAGTATTATTTGTTAACGAAAAGTATTACTTGTTTAAATAGAAAGTTTGTAGTTGTTTAAATAGAAAAGTAGTTCTTGTTTAAATGAAAAGTAGTACTTGTTTAAATGAAAAGTATGACTTGTTTAACAGAAAAATATTACTTGTTTAAATAGAAAAGTAGTAATCTCATCTCTATAGTTGTTTTCCCTGCTTATCGTGGGTGCTCGGTTTTAAGAAAAAAATGATAAATTGTTGGGTAGAAATGTTGGGAAAATTCCAGTGCCCTGGATCTATTCGAGGTGATTATTTAAATACATATTTAAATTAAAATACATTACTAACATGAATTAATCCTTAAATCAATTCAACATAATAATAAACAACATAAACACATAATTCACGTGAATCCTAAACATGCGAAACTAGAGTTACGGAATTACTAACCTCAAGAATCAAACTGATGAATCAACCCAAGAGCCTTCCCAAATATATCCCCAAAGTCCACTTAACGCTTATCCGTGGGAAAATTTCAATCTAATCCATTTTAATGGGAGAATTTAAATATTTTGCTACCACCTTTGTGGATTTCTAATATTTCCAACACATGAAATTGCACTGACTTCGAATGAAGAGCTCATCCCTATAACAGTGGAGTATGGTCTAAAATTTTGGTAAAAAATATACGGAAGAAACCTTTTCTGGCCTCCAAGAAATCTTACATATATCTTCTATATTCTTTTTCTCCTTAATTAAATTTTCCATAAAAAATCTCTTCCCCTTTTCTACCTCATAATTTTCAAAAATTACAAGCCTAAAGGAGTCAAGATTTGAATTTTGAATTTATGGGATAATTATTTATTCCTACAATAATTATCTCTTTCCATAAAATATCACAAAGAAAATCAAGACAATATTTTCTTATTTTTGGCCATAAATTTTCAAAAATATAGCAAGAATATTTTCCTCTCTCATTAATTGGACTTTTATTTTGGGCTTATTTGGGCCTTTTGAGAATTAAGATTGAACCTCCAACGACTATGGTTTATAATATTTTTGGGCCAATATTATTCAAGTCCATTAATATTAATTTACTTTCACTATAAAATTAATATTGAACTATCCATCTTAACCCATATTATTTATTTCACATATAACATGGCTCCCCTACCATTATTTCCTTGTTTAAGATTATCTTAGTCCATTAATTAATTAAATCACCAACAAGCTTTTATATTAATTAATATCTTTGTCCTCGAAAGTAAAGACACCTCAACATTATTATCCAATGCCGAAATAAATTTCCACTTGCAAGATTTGGCATGAGAGCAAGCCGTATGTAGCCCTTCGAAAGGTTCTCGATTTCGGCCTTTAATTCTTCATCTTTAAGCTCGATCCCATACAATTTATTTACAAAAAAATAAATAAATCAGATACAGATTCGTATCTACCTATTACATTGATCATATCAAATAAATCTTAATACTTCTCGTGGATTTTCTCGCGAGGAAAAAAAACAAATCCCGAATCTAATCGAATTAAAAAACCACGCTTTATATGTATGCAAATAAAATATTAAAATCCATGACAATTGATACCGCAAAAATCTATCTTCTACTATCCAATTTCAAATTTAACGTCCGTGAATTAAATTACAATTTAAAAAATTCAGAGTCTCAAATGATTGGCTCGATACCAAATACGGAACGATTCGCACGATCTATTCGGTGAATATTTAAATACAAATTTAATTCATTAATTATTACTAGCATGAATTATTAATCCTATATTAATTCAAATAATAATTACAACAACATATCATGCATATAAAAAGCCACGAAACCCACGTGATGCGAATCTACGGGTTTACGTGTGAACGCACTCTCGGGATACGGCGAAGGGCTTTGGCCTGACCCGACTAACCAAAAGGACTCCTAAGTATTCCCTTTAATTTCGGCTTCTAATAATCCCGGGAAGGATACTGAACAATTAACAAAAGGAAAAAATAAACTTTTGTTGCACCACTTATGTGGATTTGCTAATATTTCCAAAGACATGGAATTGTACTTGGGAATGAACTAATCATCCCCTATTTATAGGAGGAGGGGCACGAAATTTATGTGATATTTCAACGCAGGATAAGACTTTTCAGTGCCAAAGAAATCTTGAATATATCTCATATATTCTCTTTTCCCATAATTAAAATATTCCACAAAAAATCCGGCACCTCCTCTATTTTATGGCATATTTTTCAAAATTTGAGCAAGATTCCAAGATTTAGATCTTCTTGAATTTATGAGATATTCTTGTATTTCAAGAAATACATATCTTCCATAATATCTTTTCAAGAAAATCAAGAAAATCTTTCTTTCTACTAATTTCCAAAAATTTCGAAAATCTCTTAATGAATAACCAAATGGGGAGATTTCTTGAATTTAATGAGATAATCTTGTATTCCAAGAATACATATCTTCATTCCATAACAAAATTCAAAAGAAAATCTTTCTCCTCTTTATCCATAATTTTCAAAATAATGGGGAAATATAAGCAAATAAATATTTATTTTATTTTAATCACCTTTTTCGCTTATTTGACTATGTTGGAATACTAGTAGGCCTTTAGGAGAATTAAGATTGACCTTCTAATGGATCTTGAATATTCAATATTGAGCCACAATATAATTCAAGCCCATAAATATTAATTAATCCCACATACATAATTAATATTTGACTATCCATCTTAACCCATAATACAGCTTAATATGGCCTCTTGGTCATTATTTCCAGTGTTTAAGATTATCCCAGCCCATTAATTAATTCAAGCCATAAATAGCTTTCCAGTTAATTAATATCTTTTCCTTGGTCGAGAATCCGCTCAACATTATTATCCATATACCTAAAACAAATTCCAACTGCAAAGATTTGGTATGATAAAATTTATGAACCTCCCAAGGGGGCAAATCAAAACAGCGACTTGCACGATTCTTCGTAGATAAATCTTAGTAATCACGTGTGACCAATAATATTGCCCAAGATAAAGTACGATTGAATCTCTCCGATTCGCTACCGTTTCTATAAGTCAAAGAAGAAGTTACTCATCCCACGGATCCTATTTCGTGGACGAAGGTTAAGAAACAACGAACTGAATCGAGGTCTAATTCTTCCATGTTCGGTTCAAGAATTTATCCTCCCAGAGGTCCTATTCAACAAGATCACCACGCACTAGTGTAATCTCTTTGGTCAAGATAAAACCAATCTGAGCCTTACACACAACCTTTCAGCGATGGTTGTCTATTTCCATCTAGGTATATGGAATGGCGCTTTATAGTTACAAAGCGGATCCATTAATTTAATCTTTCGATCGCGGGTATCACTAAATTAACTCACAAAGGTAACACGATTTAATTATTGAACAGCTTATGCAAAGAAATATATATAACATTCATCATATTTAAAGCATCAAATGATAAACAATTTATTTCAAAAATAAGTTCGGAAATTCAGTTTTATTATACAAAGTAAAAAGCATACTTTTTCAAGATAATCCCCAACAAAAGTAGTACTTGTTTAAATGAATAGTATTACTTGTTTAAATAGAAAGTATTACTTGTTTAAATGAAAAGTAGTACTTGTTTAAATAGAAGGTATTACTTTGTTTAAATAGAAAAGTAGTACTTGTCTTTGTTTAAATGAAAAGTATTACTTGTTAAATGAAAAGTATTACTTGTTTAAATAGAAAAATAGTACTTGTTTAAATAGAAAAGTAGTACTTGTTTAAATGAAAAGTAGTACTTGTTTAAATGTAAGATATTATTTATTTAAATGAAAGGTATTACTTGTTTAAATGAGAAGTAGTACTTGTTAAAATGAAAAGTAATACTTGTTTAAATGAAAAGTAGTACTTTTTTAAATAGAAAGTATCACTTGCTTAAATGAAAAGTAGTACTTGTTTAAATAGAAAAGTCATACTTGTTTAAATGAAATGTATTATTTATTTAAATGAAAGGTATTACTTGTTAAATGAAAAGTATTATTTAGCAAAAATGAAAAGTACTACTTGTTTAAATAGAAAAGTAGTACTTGTTTAAAAAAGAAAAGTATTACTTGTTTAAATAGAAAAGTAGTACTTGTTTAAATATAAAAAGTAGTACTGGTTAAATGAAAAGTATTATTTGTTTAAATTATAAGTATTACTTGTTTAAATAGAAAGTATTACTTGTTTAAATGAAAAGTAGTAATTGTTTAAATAGAAAGTATTACTTGTTTAAATAGAAAATAGTACTTTTTTAAATAGAAAGTAGTATTTGCTTAAAAAAAAAGTAAGTGTGAAGTGTAAACGAAAGTAACATTATTTAGTGAAAAACCATTAATACTAACCAAGTAATACATATGAAGCATAAACTAATAACACCGTTAGTGAATACCACTAGTACCACCAAGTAATTTTTGTAAAACGAAACGAAAGTGTTCACTACCCAAAGGAAAACTACTAATGTTAACAAAGTAATACTTGTGAAGTCTAACGGTGCAATAATGTTCAAAGGAAAATAACTAATATCACCAAATAATACATGTGAAATGTGTTTAATAACATCGCCAAGTAATACATGTTTAATTGAAAACCATTAATACTAACCAAGTAATATTTGTGAAGTAAAAACGAGTAATACTTTTAAGTGAAACCATATAATATCGACCAAATAATATTTTGTTATACCATTGAAAAGAATACCTGCTATATCAATATTAATTAATTTATTATTATATTATCTTATAATTTTACTTATATATAAATATAATTTGAATATAAATTTAATATTTCAATAAAATGTATAGCAAGGAAGGTGTCCCTCAAAAAAACAATGACTTGTTCCAGCTTTTTAATTTTGGCAAGGAACACCTCGCTATATCTATATTAATAATTTTAGTAATGGGCACCAAATGAATTCTTGAATTTTTCGGGAAATTAAAATTTTCTAGAAACAATGGCGAGGTGGTGCCTCTTGCTAAAAACAATAACTTGGTGACATATATATCTAGTTTTTAAAGATGCCTTTGCTATATCAATATTAATTTATTTAATTATAGCGCCAAACGATTCTAGATTCTTCTTCGGTAAAGTGAGAATTGATTTTTCATGAAACAATGGCAAGGGGTGTTCCTTTGCTGTTAATTATCAAAATCTTTAAACTCCTGAACCCTTCACTTTCTTCTTCATCTTTCCATTCACCTCTGCTTCTCGATCCATCATAGGTTATTTTTCTTTTTATTTATTTTTTTTTCTCTTTTGTAATTTATATATTGTTTGTAATTATATGTTCAAGCATGTTAATTCAATTTTTTTCTTATAGAAAATATACATCTATGCTAAGAACTTTTCATCTACTCCTACTTTTTTTCTAATTTGATTTGGTTTAGAGCTTCCAAGAGTAAGTATTTTATATCTATATCATATATATATATATGCATATATTTTGATATATTGTTCTTTATTATTCGATGTTGCTTTGAAAATTGAATCTTGATTTCTTCTTTTGAAGAAATATTGAAAAATGCCACAACCTCTATTCTCTTCTCTACCTATTCCATTCCTCTCTTTCTATAGTTCTAACAGGTAATTTTTTGTTTGCTCATTACAATTTTTTTTTTCATTTCAATATTATATATTATTTTATTATATTATAATCTGTGTATTTTTTATTTTTTTTTGCAGGGCTCTAAATTTACATGTGGAAGAAATTCAATTTTAAATGTATCTTTTACTTGTATTTGACTCCTTTTTTTTATGTTTTGTAGATTTCAATTTTATTGTTTATAATTTGCATATCTTAAATTTGTAATTATAATTATATTTTTATATTATAATAACTTTTTTAATATGTATTTGTTATTGTCAATTTTGTTTAAAAAACATTTAATATTTAATTAATCTAATGGTATTAACGTAATTGATTTTTTTTAATAAAAAAAATAACTAAAGGCAAGAGTCAGTCCTTGCTATAAAGAAATTACCAATATTTCATTTTAGTCCCTCTAGCAAAACATTAGCAATGGTTGATCCTTGCTTTATATATGTTAAAAGAAAATATTTTTCCTGACAATGAATAACGTGACAAGTGAGGTAGAATTTTAATGCAAGGGCTAACTCTTGCTAATGTTTCAAGGTTTAACAAGAAGTTAATACCATAGGTTGTCTCTTGCTATACATATAACAATAGCAAGAATAATCAACGCTTGCAAAATAAAACATTAGCAAAAGCCATTTATAGGGTTTAAATAGTAAGGAATAACCTTGATTCTAATAGTAAAAGAAATTGAAAACCCATATAACAATGCAGTTTTATTCTTTTTGTTTCTCATTTTTTTATATATATATTAATGACAAATTGGTTAAACTTGAGTATGGAAGGCTCCTTAAAATGCACCATGCATGGAGGAGTTGATTTCCACGAAATCCTAGAGAAATTTCCAAATAATTCATAACATTATACTTTCAATTTTGCATCATCATATGGAGTGCAGCTATGTTCTCACTTCGTTTGTAGTTTTTCAAGCTCTATACGTTGTGGTGTTACTTGTATAGCGACAAAAAATCCTACCTTTAGAAATGTCACGCGTTACCATAATCCATAATCATTAGTCGAGACATGTTCGTTTTGCAGGCAAATATCTCATTTAAAACTCAACTTTAATTGTCTATTGTTACTTTTATTTTGTGTTCGTACGTAGTATGTCGTTTCCTGTACCAGCCTAAAGTGGAAAGGTGTTGTTTGTGAAAATTTGTCATGTTCTGAATGATTGTTAATTATGCAGTTAAGTATTCTTGAATTTAAGCTCAAACTTTTTATAGTGTATCCAAATTTGTGCAAATTTTTTTAAAAAAATCTTAATTTGGAACATTATTAATCTGCACTTTATTCTAAGTGATGTGGACTAATTTCAGACTACATTAACAAATAGATATAAAAGAGTAAATTAATCATACCCAAATATAATCTTCAAATAGAAAGAAAAACAAATTTATTCCTCAGCTCACGTGCAAATTACCTGCAAAAAAATCGGACTGGGAGGGTTTTCGGCACGTGCCCCTCCAACGCTCAAATCAGTCAGTATATGAGAGATAAATATTTCAATCAATAGGGTATAGCAAAAGATAAATCATCGCCAAATCAATGGGAATGAGACTAGTTATACACTTTCATGTTATAAGCAAAGGAGTATTTTCACTTACTAGAGTTTGGCTGAATATTTGTGGTCATGTCATAGTGCGGTGTGGATGTATTTTATACACCACAAAATAAAAACAATTTAAAGAGGGTTTTAGAGAGGGGTTTAACGAGTGAATACTGTTTAACGAGGGTTTTAACAAGGGAAATAATCACTCGTTAAAATAAACCCCCGTTAAAATGGTCGTCGGGAACAATTTAACGAGGGCAAATTTAAACCCTCGGCAAAACGCGAGGGCTTTCCCGAGGGCTGACAGGCCCTCGCTAAATGTTATATACTAATTAATAGTGTATTCTACTACAGATGTATTCTACCATGTATTTATATTTGTAAGATTATAATATGTGTATTCTACACATCTACGCCAAGATCCCCAATTCCAATTAACATCACAATCACCCAAAATCAAAACCAGCAAAACACCATCAAAATCAGCTACACCAACGATAGAAAAGCAAGGCCAAAACTTCAATTTCCCCAATTTCAAACACAAATAAAACAATTTTGAAACCAAATCAAACGAAAACTTTCAAACATTTCCACAACCGGGTGATAATCATCTCCACGAACTCTATCGCGATCTATGAAGATGATTGCGTAGAGAGCATAAATAATCCCAGGTGTACCCCCAATATAGTCAAAATTGAACAGATGAAGAACTCCATCTGCAAAATTAATTATCAATTTTAAATTTTAAAGGTGATTTCATGAAAAATGGTGATGAAAAATTGCAGAGAGGAGCTTACGGATCAGCATCCATGGCCGCCGACGGGAGGGAGGAAGATGGCGAGAAGATTTCAGAGGCGAGTTCGCATCTGCGTGTCGCCATGATTTTTGCGATTTTGTGTGTCTTTTTGTTTCTACGATGGGTGAAGGGACCGAGTATTTAAGGATTAAGGAGGATACTTCCAGTTGAGAAAATCCTGGAATTATTGGAAGGAGTCTCCCGATTTGAAATGAAAAACAAATTGGAGAAGTTTGGGGAGGATGTATCTTAGAAAATATACATGTAGATAGATATAGACAAATTTATTATTAACCATATTTAATAGTAAAAAAAGGATATATGTACATAGTTTGTATATTTCCTGGGTATGTGTGATTTGCAGAGGGGTAATTCCTCGGCTTTTTCCTTGCGTTTTTTTGAGCGCCTCTGACCCTTGTTAAAGCCCTCGTTAATTAATCTTTCATTAAAACGCTCAGAAATTAACGGCGAGGGTTTTTTCTTTAAATTCCCCGTTAAATAAGTCTTTTTGTAGTGATAATGAGCTTCTCTTATTCTTTTCGGCTCTGATTTAATAACAATTATTTCCTCCTCTATGTATGTTTTTATATAAACGTATCACTTCATTCCAACAAATTCAGAACTGTACTATAACATATTTCTCTGAATAACCGAAAGGACCTGACCTAATTTTCTATCCTCTAAAACCGCACTCTTCTGGTATAATACAAACCAGATCTGGAAATATTATTCTCTCCTCTCGAATAATATAAACCAGAACTGAAAAATATTATCTCTCTGTTATATACAAACCAGATATGAAAATATTAATTATGCTCTGTAAAAAATGGACGTCCAGTAAAAAAGACCTCCACTGAAATGTTGACCCAATATCTAAATATGAATCTTCATTGACTTGATCTATTATCAATAATAACTATAATATTAATTTATTTGCCTCAATGATGTCAGTTCTGACCTAACCACTATCACTAAGACAATCCCTCATGTTAAATTTTATTTACCATATCACTAAGACAATCCCTTAGTTAAATTTTATTTCTAATTGTGATTTTATTCGATTTAAAGATTTAAAAGAGTCTTCGCTAATGAATGGTGGACTCTAATCCCTAAATTATCGGTCTTAAAGCCGAATACTAAATTAAAAAAAAAAAAATCGTGCCGGTAAGGGTTGGGTAATGGAGTTCAAATGGCAAACGTCACTTAAGACTATAAAATATTACCTCCAAACTATAAGATTAGTGCTATACTATTGCATCATTGATAATCTGGTCTATATAATATGGACTATATTCATTCGAAGTAAAACAGATCAATCGCTGTATATTAAATTCTCGTTTAGAGAATATTTAAAACAAATAAATTGAAGAGTTGAATTAATTAATAATTCCCAGTTTTAACCATAGAAAATCAGATGCCTACTGACTCTAGCTGACAAAATTCTCTAGACTTTTAATTTCACGCTCAAATCTGAAGTTAGATTTGGTCTGCCGTAACCGCGGAAATTTGTACCCTGAAATTGCTGAATTTCAATGTCATAGGGACAGGTGTATAAATTATTATTTAATAATTTACCTAATAAACATTCCACCTACAATTTAATATTCAACAAAGATCTACCTAAAAAACAAGAAACAATCATGACAGAATATCTTGAAAATAACCTATTCCTAGTATTTTAATCCGGGAACTGTGCAATTGTTTATCGTTTTCCTGCAACCAAACACTGCCAATGTCAAGATCTTTGTCCCAGGGTTTCACAGTGTGAAAACAGACATGCCGCTATACCTATTTACGAAGCATCACTCAATTAATTTCCTTCCCCAAATTGGCAAACAGAAAACAAATTACTTTAATTTTAAAAAATAAATAAATCCTTTCTCGAATAAAATCAGAAAATACCAATTCTTGAAGACAAGAAAATTGAAAATTTCATCAGTTTGTCATCAAACAAAAATAAAGACAATGTAGACAAAAGAAGAAAAACAGGAGATGATTCAAGTCCCTCTTACTACATACAAATTCCACAATCATTAAATTAAGGTTTTAAAGTTAACACTTGAGATCCAAAAAAAAACACTATCAAACTTGTGATCTACATGAGAGGGCTATTCAAAAGCCCTTGCCAATTAGACACCCCAATCCCGTTCCCATGACCATTCCCATTCCAATTCACTTTGCCGGAATCAAACTCCGCCACCGCACCACCATCGCTCTGCCACGGAAAACCCCACAAAACTCTGCTTTCCCCTTCTCTACCGCCGCCGCACATTTCCTGCTTCACGGTAGTAACCGCTGTGGAGGCAGTTGTGGCGGCGGTGCTAAAATCCTCGAACGGAATTCCCATTCCCGTTCCCATTCCCATTCCGATTCCCATTCCTCCCCCATTTTCCATTCCGTAGTACAAATTCTGAGCAGGGGTTTCAACAAACCCTGTCCTAAGTGACTCAAAACTACCACCAAAATTCCCCATTATGCCCCCGGGAGTGTTTGGATTCCCCCAAATGGGGAAATCATCTCCTTGTTTCTGAAGTCTGGCGATGGCTAAAGTGAGATCATTCGACTCGTACGAAAAGGCCGGAATGGGATTGGGGATTGTGGTAATGAGGGGCTGGTCCGGGCCCCGTTTGGACGAGGATGAGGAGGAGGAGCGCTTGTTCTTGCGGCAGCCTCCTCCGACGGGAACATTGCGGAGGGTGCCGCCTTTGGTCCAGTAGCGCCTGCAGGATTTGCAGAAGTAGCGGGGCTGGGAGAGGCTGTAGTTGTTGTAGTAGCAGAATTTGGTGTTAGTGGAATCGCAACGAGGGCATTTTAGGGATTGCATGTCTGCTGCCCTCGGTTTCTTTTTCTTGCTGTTGCTGTTGTTGTGTGTTGCACGCCAACATGCTTTCTAGTGTTTGGGATCCCATTTCCTGAATAAAAGATGCATGCTCACTTAATTTCACTAGGAATTTACATACATACATATATAATATACACAAATGTATAAGAAAATTACAAATGTATAAGATAATTGGAGCATATGGCGCATATGTAACATAATTTTTTTGGTATAATGAAAATATTTATGCAAGTTGAAACAAATTAAAGCACATATGGGTTATTTGAAAATAAATGGTACTATTGGTGGTGCAGTACTAAAGGGGTAAATGCAAGCATTTTTGGGGTTATTTGAAATAAGAAAAGAGAATCATCATCTACACTTTTACCTTTTATGTTAGGTTTGAAATTAGGAGTACAAATTTTGAAATATTAGTGGTTGATTCAGGAATTGTGATGTAGAGTAATTACATATAAGGAGAAATGGGAGGAAAATTTTAGGAAGAGATGTTGCTTCAGAATTTTCCTTTTCAATTAATTCAAACTAGGTCATCAAAGTCTAACATAGCTAGCACACAATATTCAGAACAAGAATTTCCACAAAATTTCAAATTTAAACAGTTCTCCCCCACTAAAATTCAACAGAAATCTTGCAACCCCAAAATCTGAACTCTGAAAATCAAGAATTTTCCCATTAGATATTAGTATTTTCACATCCCATAAATGAAAAAGAAAGTAAAGGCCATTTTACCCCCAAAAAACACAGAAAAAAGAAAGAAAAGAACAGAAGAAAGAAAGTAGTCATTTTACCAAATCTTTTACAAAGAATTAAGCATGTAAAAAAATTAATCATCTTACCTGTGCACTTGAAGAATCCATCTCACCATGCAACACTTTGCTTCTTCTAATTTCGAAGACTATTCAGCTTTTTCACTAATACTCTACAAACAAAGGCTTATACAAGGACAAGCTTAAGCTCAGATGATGCAAGAAAAACACAGCCTAGCTAATACCCAAAAGGCCACCAACCTATTCAAATATATATATTGATATGAGGAGAGAGAAAGGAAGAAGTGGAAATGTAGAGAGAGAGTGAGTGAGTGTAATGATTACAAGATTTGTAGTACTAGATAGGGATTTTGGACCAAGCTACTAGCCACGCAAGAGAACGTCGTCGTTTCGGAGAGTGTGTAGACAACGGATTTTGAGCGTGGGGCCCAGCGGCGTGGGAGGTTAGACACAGTGGGCCCGCCAAACGACTCGGTGGGGTCCACGCATGCATGCAAAAAACATCTCTAATTGCTTGAGATACCCTCGACCGCCTTAATCGCCCCCACTTGTCGGGCGCATACACACTTCACTACGTACGATGACCTGTACTTTATGTATGATTAAGTTAAATTTTGTATGTATTCAAGGGTATTGTCCTCTGTATTTTAATTAAGCAATTGAAAGATATAATTTATTTATATTAAAATATGTAAATAATAGTATGAAAAAATATATAATTACACGATTAAATGTAAAAAAAAAATTACACCCTTTTAATATAAAATTGACAGCCAATTTATAGTAAATTTTCTCAATTACTTTTATTATGCATATAAAATTATAAATTAAATAAGTATACATTATAAAATTAGGTGGAATGAGTATATTAGGTGCACCATGCACTTTATAGTTTATTTTAAAATTACGTAATTTATTATATTAAAAATATACAATTTGTTTATATTAAATCACGAATTATTAATAACAGTATAATAATGCACCGACAAGTTGCATCTGAGAACTTGCCCTATGAAATTAAACAGAGATGCTATGGAATTAATAAAAAATAGTTAACGTACAAAGTAATTATTTTTTCTTGAATGAAAGTAACATCATAATACTTTATCTTTAAAATGTATTAACACCTCTTCATCTTACGAATTACTAATACTTTTCAACATTCGTTTTTATCCTTGCATATATATCACTAATATTTATTTTTCAAATACTCCCTCCGTCCCATAAGGACTTAAACATGAAAAATGGCACGCAAATCAAGTAAAATGAATTTTAGTGAGTTTGAGTGGAATAAAATAAGGGTATTGTGAGTATATTAATATTATATTTATTTCCATTTTAAAAATGTTCAAGTAATATTGAGACGTCCAAATAAGTCAAGTGTTCAAATAATATTGGGACAAAGGGAGTAATATTTTTTATACACTACATAATATTACTTTTTTTTAATCACATGAAATATACTTTTTTTTTCTCGTAGTACGTACTTCGCTATGAAAATTGGTTATATGTTTAAAAAATCAATATGCTTCCATGCACTTTTATTTGTCACGAGCCACTTTTAATTACACCGGTCAAATTGTGCACCATTACAAAGTGCAATTGACGAATTGATATATTAACGTTTTTAAAATATTATAGCTGATTAAGTGATTATATATTAAACCACAAAGTTTATTTCTTTAATGTTGATATCTCTCAGTTCTATCTTTAACTATAATGAATAGCACTACACATTCATATCAAATTTTCTATTCCACTAATGACGATATCCTTTTCTATTATTTGAATATCTAACACATGTACTTAATAACTACGCTTCATTAATTATTACATCAAAATAGTGAATTAAATATAAACTTAGTACCTGTCAAAAAAAAAATATAAACTTAGTAAAATAAAGTAATCGTAAATCTACAAATATGTATCTATTTTAGTACAAACATGTAAGGTGTAATTCAAATTGGTGCGGTCTAAAATTGATACACAAGTAATAGTAGTGGTACGGGAATCGTGGAAATAAAGTGTATGTCATTGCTTCTTGGTCCATTATCATCATATCATTTGTCCACATCAACACCTCCAATTCTTCTTACTTTTTTTCCCCATGGTTTGGGTGGGCCCATAGATGCCTAACATGCTATTTTCTCAATATTTTCTATTTTTTCAAAGTTCAAAAATATTTTTATTTTATTATTATGATTAACGTTATGTATATTTATCTTATAAATCTGTAGGAAATATATCATTATCTATTTTATCTGTTTTTGTATAAAAGTGCATTTTAATTCCTGTAAGTTAAATTGTTGACTGAGGTGTGTGATAGACCTGGATCGATGTATTAGGGTCAATAAAATGTTTATTAATCATCATCATCACAAAGTACGTGTGTACATATATATATATGACAAAGTATAATGTGAACAAGTTTTACGGTGAAATTAGTTATGGAGTGTGACTTATATTATTAAAGTGTGTTATTTTTTTTATTTGTAAAGTGTGTGATTTTTTTTGTAAAGTGTATTCTTCGTAAAAGTGAAGGTGCGACTTATATTATAGCAAATTAAGAAAGTGATAACTGAAGTGTGTGACTTATATTATTAAAGGGTGTGACTTATATTACTAAAGTTTATGTCTGTAAAAAAAAAATCAATTTCACGGTGAACAAATTTGACAGCATACCAACTTTATATATATATATATTGTAAACGGTGAGAGTGGGTAGAGATGTAATTAGTGATTTCAATCATTCGACTTTATATCCATTCATTTAAATTGTTTCAAACCAAAGGTTGCTCTATATATTTGCCACGTTCAACCTCTCGATTGGGTTTATTTTTTGGACTTTCCACTTATGACGGGACATTATGACTTCAAGGCTTCTATCTCTTCAGCATTTTTTGAGATTTATAGTTGGATTTTCAAATTCCACATTCCATCTACATCTACAAATACCTATAAAATTTATTATTACTCTTCCAAATACATCACACTTAATATACTTTTTTACTCTTCTCAATATAATATAATAATACAATACCAAATTATTAAACATTGATTTGACATAAAGTTAAATTTTCTACTTTACTCAAGTCCCAAAACAAACACATTCATTTAGAGTGTGTTTGAAATATTTAAAATAAACTTTTAAACACTTATTTTCAAAAGCTCCCTCTCACAAAATTTTTGAAAATAATTGCTTTAAAGTTTATTTAAAAATGTTTAAAATACACCCCCTTACTATTCATCAAGAATTCTAAATCTCCGGATTCTAAAACGTTGATTTCTGTTCAAGCAGACTTAAATCTCAAAATAAACGCAAATTAAAGCTTTATATATTATCATAGCACACGTCATTCAAAATGTATAAAAAATAATGCATTATATTAATAAAACTTCAACTATCAACTTTTATTTCAAAAACTTTTATATATTTTTTATTTTAAAAAGTTTTTGAAAATTATATTTTTTATTTCGCCTAGCTCCGAATAATGAAAATTCGATCATAATTTTTTGCTGAGCTAGTTTAATGTTTTATGATAAAATGTGGCGCATCAATTTAATATAAATACTAGTATTATATTCAAATGGCATTTATTTAAGATCAAACTCCAATAAAAAAAATTATCTTTACCAAACTATAAAAATAATTTATGAAATAAAAAATTATATAATTAAAAAAAAAATTTAAAAAATAATTTATTATTCATACAAAATAAAAGTTGATAATTTAGGGATCTTTACGATGAATTATGCCTATAAAAAAAATTCTCTACACGTTTGAAATATTATAATATACTCTTATAAAGATGACGATTTTTTTTTTGTTTACCGCTAGTGATGCAAAATTATTTTACCTATTAACTTTTTTTATATTTGCATTGCATCACTTGATTATTTTTATAATTTTGCATGACTTAACTCAAACGAATTCTTTTTGATCATGTTTGGAGACATATGGCACGTACGTAGTTATTCAAATTTACGTACAAAAAGAGAAAATTGATTTTAAAAAAGTTAATTAATAAGGTTGGTGTGAGGTTTTCATGATAATCTACCAAAATATTCTTACACACAGTTATTCACATCACATTGATCTTTCATGTGTCAAATCTTGTCACATATATGAACCTAAAAAGCAGATTGAATCTTATCACGAAAATCAATTACCCCTTGAGGTATTGAATTCGTGACCATGTCTCATTAATTTGTACTGCAAAAAAACATAGAAAGACCTTTTTACCATTTACGGCATCTCTATCATTTCATTAAAATAGGCTGCTAGAGCAAAGAAAAGACCATCTCATGATGGTCATATTCGTAAAAATATATAACTTTGAAAATACATACTTTAAAGTAAAGCATGTGGATTAATATATTTTTTTTCGACCAATCATGTGGATTAATATTGAGATCATTAGTTAAATAGATTTGACAACACAGATGTACGTTGGAATAAAACAATCGATCATACATATTGATGGAGAGGACTGAGCACGGTTCGATTCCCCTGTTCCACTTTTCGTATTTTATTGGTGTTTCATTTTGTTGGATTTTTAATACATGAATTTAGAATCTGATGGTTTGTTTTATATTTTTTATTACTTCACGTGTCATCTATTTATATTATGGAATACAAAGTAATGTGAACGAGGAGCGCTATTATTTCGAATAAACCATATGTACATGTGTTACTTTGAGAAGATATGTTTTCATACCTTATATTACTCGCTGCATACTTTAATTTATTCCTAAAATAATACTCCATTAATTTATGAAACCATATATATACTCTAGGTTCCTTTTACAATTTTTTAAATAGAAGAAAGTCGTACATCTACGACTATATTAATCTATCACAAGCGTATAGTATGATTAATATTCAAGTAATGAATGATTGAGTGAATTCCCTTATCCATCAAGATAACAAATCAGTAACACATGCAATCCACTGGAAATTATGATCAAGATAATTAAAAAAAAAGACACGGCCTCTAGTTGGTACAGGCAGACGTCCCTTAATCATGTTAAAAAGATTTATTCGTATATAGTATAAAAATTATATTATTATATTTATAAATTAATATTATAACACTTATCAATGGATAACATTATACTTGTAAATTAAGATCATAATCAATATAGATATTAGTTTAAGTATAAAATAATATCAGATTGTAAGTGTAATAATATTAATTTATAACATGAACAAATTTATAGGAGAGTTTTTTTATGTATATTAAAAAAATATTAGTATAAATTTGAAATTAAGGGACCAAGATTCTTGGAATGGTAGATATTGTAATATTGTCGTCATGTGTCACTGCCGCATATCAACATATAAACAAACAATCATTGATCCCACTCTTGGGAACACATTAAATTGGCTTTTGTGTCATATATATGCTTCCCTCTACATATTTTCAAAAGACACCATAATTATAAAACAAGGGTTTTTGAGGAGTGGGGTTGTGTAGGAGTTACGCCATGTGAAATACATTAGTATCCACTTTACACAAATTTAGATGCATTCATCCACATATATAAATTAAAATGAGGATTAACATTATATTTCATACATATATTTCACACTGCATATTATAAGAACATCGATAAGACTTTGGACATGAGTTCAAATTCTTATTCTAACTTCTATGTTCAATTTTAAATACTTGAAGATTGACATGCAAGTTGTCGCCTGTCAATATACATGTGTCAATTATATAAAAAGTAAAATTAAGATAGGTAAACACGTGTTAGAAAAATAATATAAACGAATTAATTCATGACCACTTTATAAACTTTGAACTTTTAAATGATGCGACTATTTCTCATGAATGAGAAAGCATCTTGACATGTATCTGTCTACTTCAAATAATGGCTTTTGAAAAATTTGAGTTTGGAGGCGATAATTAATATGCTGAATAATGGATGATCAATTAATCAAGAAACCTTTGGTTAAAATAATTAGTTGGCCCACATGTAAGAGAGTGTGCATGAGACCGTGGTCCATATATAGTGGGCAATCAGCATCAGTCAAATCAGTTGACTAGTCAACATTTTCCAGTCAAAATAATGTTGGATAACATTTGTGAGGCAAAGTGAAAGACGAGTGACCAAACTGTGGGCTTGATAACATATGGCATGCTGCATCACTCAAGAAAAGAATCTGCCTTGGAAATTAACCTGCTGTGGTTTCCCTATTCTTCAAACTTCAAACTATTTCATTTTTATTTGGTTTTGTTACATATGGCATGGACCATACTCTAGGGCCACGTACGTATATATTGGATAACACCACTCTACCAAACTCAATTATATTCACGTTATAGCATTTTAATTATTGTACTATGTGCTTATATAATTTATAATTTAGACACACTTGCATTAGACAGTTTCACTGTGAGATTGGACATAATTCGTTTAAACAAAGAGATCTAGGGGTGGATGTGACTTGTGTTAGGTTGTAACGCGTCTCATGCATGAGACCATCTCATATGAAGTTTATCTTTATAATTTAGGGACGTCCAAATTTCTAAGTATTACACTATATATGCTCGAGTAAGGTTTTGAAATATGTACTGCTGGTAGCTCCATATTTCTATAGTATTGCCACTATATCAACTTATCAAGTAAGGTCATAAAGTAGGTTCTTTATTGGGATAATTAAACAAAGTCTTTTATACTACCTAGCTACCTTCGATTCAATAAGTTTTACATTTGAGATTGAAATGGACTTTTAAGAAATATATTATTAAACATATTGTTATAAGTTGGTGGGATGTGTAAGAGCATTCACAGTGATCATTCAAAGATGTGTTTAAATATTGGATGAATGAAAAATAATGTTTAGAATCATTATGGATAACTTTTAAATTGGAGAAAATGTCATTCATCCAAAAATATATGGATCGATAGAGAGAGAATACATTTTTTTTTTTGCAAAAAAGTGGGTAGAAATGAGGTGATAGTGAAACCCACAAAAGGTGTATGGATGAGTGAATGATTGATAAACAATTGTGAGAGTGTGTTTAAATAATTGAATATTTGCAACTTAATGATATGGAGATGATGTGGAGAGAGATCAAAAGTGGATGAATGGATGACACTAATACACATTTGGGCTTGGACAATTGTTAAAACAAGCCCCAGAGAGAGGTTATAACAATTGTCCAAGTAATAAATTTTCAAACTTTTGACAGGTATTAAAAACCGTTGTCCAAAAGTTGGGCTTGATAGCGGTTTTCAACCGCGATAAAGGGGGGCTGGATGGACGGTTATTAACCGCTATCTAACTTAATTTTTTTTTTTATAATTTCGTTTATTATGTTTTGATAGGATTTATTAACCAACCATCGTCCAATATCTTTTTTTTTTTATTAATTTATATTTTAAAAATCCTATAATAAAACTATAAACCAAAAAACTTATATATACGTCCAATACCATAAACTATAAACCAAAAATCATATAATAAAACCATAAACCAAAACTTATACCACATATATATATACCAAAACATCAAATAAATAAACATACACATCATGAAATAAATAAACATACAATCATAAACATACGTCCAATACACCAAAAACATGAAATATATATCATCACAAATATATAATTTAATTACATGCTACCAAAATTTCAAACAACGATCACTCAATATCGTATGAATATAAGAATCAATTGTAAAAAATTTACCCGTCCAATCGTTTTTCCATTTCTCTAGTCTTTTCTTAGAGTAAGAATTGAGCTCACGCTCATGTAGGCATCGCAAAACAACGAATCAATCAATATAGTATGAATTTTTATTCAATAAATAATAATTTAAATAAATCGATAAATTGACTTACATTGAGAGGAATGTTCGTTAGAGAAGCGCGAATTATATCTTCAATAAAGCAACACACAAAATGTCCACAATGTTCATTATCTTGTTGCCTCTAACCTTTGATCCATTCACTTTATTTAATAAAGCAAAAGAAACAACATTTAATATAGCAGAAGAAACAACATTCAATAAAATCGTACATTTCTTTTTAGCACTTGTTTTTCTTTTTCGTTTTTTGGTTGATCTTTCTTCGTTCATGACCATAAATGTTAACAAGATCCGGATTGCCATATTCATCCTTATCTCTAATTATTCTCTGGTATGGGCGTGGATTTGCAGGATCATCGAAAGATGGTACAGAATGAGTGAAGTTCTGAAAATGATCATCAATTGTGTCAACATCTTCATCGACATGGTCGCTAATCTGGAAACTATTGTTAAATTTATTTGACAGAACCACAATGTACCATTTCTTATTAACTGGGTCGGGGACATAGAAAATTTGTTGAGCTTGACTGACCATTATGTAATCTCTGTATCCCACATTCTTCAAATCAACGCGTACGAACCCAGAACTTTCAACTTGGACCCCGTTAGGGATCCTCACCCAACTACACTCGAAGATTGGTTGACGGTGAACAATA
This sequence comes from Stenogyne calaminthoides, assembly GCA_037126765.1. NCBI lineage: Eukaryota > Viridiplantae > Streptophyta > Magnoliopsida > Lamiales > Lamiaceae > Stenogyne > Stenogyne calaminthoides. Next base: position 9,271,818 of record JBBCBC010000034.1, read on the forward strand.
TAGTCGAGTTCCCAAATGTTGACAATCATCCCAAAAGTAAGTAGTATTTGATTGATCCACCGCAGATTCAAAGAATGGACACTCCACTATTCTGGCATAGTACTTGTGGCATCATGATCTCTGGTATAAAATGTGTATCCGTTGTTAAGATAACACTTGTATGAATACACATGTCTATCAGGCATTCTGGATAACCACTTAACTCTTTCATTCACTGATTCTGTTTCCCGTGACAACATATTTGCTACATAACCATTAAACCAGTCAACAAACGTGCGATTGTGCTCAACTTCAATCCATGATCTATCTCCGGTGGGATTTCTCTCAAAGAAGTGATCACATGTCTTGTCAATAAAAGGAAGCACGTCAACCGTTAGTGAAGTACGCCTGTTGCATCCAGATTGGATTCCTCTATGCTAACACTTACGGGTTAACCACCCGTAATGCCTTCACCATCCATCCTATTGGTGTACCGGCTTCGGAAGTCCAATTGCATCGACATTCGAGAATAAATTCGCACCCGAAAGATTCAACGCTTCTTCTACTAAATAGCATTCTCGCAATGCATCCCTCCTACCGGACTTATTCATCACATATCCTTTGAGCACTTTCATATATCTCTCTACACCATACATCCATCGATACTGGCGGACCACACATCCTTGTCTCGTGTACCAAATGAATCTAGGGTGAACCATTATATTAAAAAATGATGGAGGGAATACATCTCAAGCTCACAGAGTCCCCACAATCTGCCTCTCCAAACCAAGCAATTTTCTAGGATCTATGACCTTGCTACTCATTGCCTTGAAGAACCAACATAACTTTGTTATGGTTATGCACACATTTTCGTGCAAGATAGAACGTGTTGCAATGGGCAAGAAAGTCTCCATGATGACATGATAGTCATGCGATTTCAGATTCATCGGTCTCACGCCATCATCCGACACAAGTCTCAGATGTTGGAGGAATAACCCTCCGTACTTTCACATCCTTTAGCAAATGAAGTAACTATTTTCTCTCATTTCTTGGACAAGGTGTGTGCGGCGGGGAGGTAAGAACGGTTGACTCATTTCTCTAGGCACAAGTTTTAATTTCGCTCTTATTCCCATATCAATCATATCCATTCTTGCATTGTAACCATCCTTGGACTTCTTATCGCCTAGGAGAGTGTTGAGCAAGTTTGGCACAAACGTTCTTCTCAACGTGCATTAGATCAATGAAGTGTCTAACATACAACTCTTTCCAAATAGGGCAATTGAAAGAAAATTGATTCCTTCTTCCAACCGCTAGTGGAGAAACTCTTTGCGAAGATCTTTCCGTACTGTGTGTCGATATTCTTCATCTCATTCAATACATCTGAACCTGACAATAAATGTGGTGCTTCACCTGTCTCAATTGTGCCATCGAATGCATTGGCCATTGTTCTGTACTTATGGGTTGGGTCCAACCACCTCCTATGTCCCATATAAACGGTCTTCCTACGATGACTCAAGCGAATGTGATGTGTCTTCTTGGTACAACAAGGACATGCATCGGCCCCTTTCACATTATATCCAGATAGATTCCCGTAAGCGGAAAAGTCATTGATAGTTCCAAACAGCATGGCCTTCAACTTGAAATTTTCCTTTCTACAAGCATCATACACATCGACACCCTCATCCCACATGACCTTCAAGTCCTCTATCAAAGGAGCCAGATATACATCTATGTCGTTACCAAGTTGTTTGGGTCCTAATATCAACATAGACAACATCATGTAAGTGCGCTTCATGCACAACTCGGGTGAAAGATTATAAACTAACAGAATCACTGGCCATGTACTATGGTTGGTACTTTGGATACCGAACGGATTCATTCCGTCAGTTGAGAGTGCAAGACGCAAGTGTCGTGGCTCGTTGCCAAATTCTGGATGCCTGACATCGAATGTCTTCCACTGGGGTGAATCAGCAGGGTGTCTTAGCATTCCATCTTTGATCCTATCATCATGATGTTAAGTTAAATTTCTAGCATCCACAACGCTACTATACATTCTACTGAATCTTGGTATTATTGGAAAGTACCACAACACCTTGAAGGAGATTTATTTTTCTTATATCGCTTCTCCCACACTTGGGACATTCATCGAGGTCCGATACTCCTTCCAAATAAGATACAATCACCCTGGGACAAGCATGAATTTTCTGATGTGTTAACCCGATGGACTTGAGCATTTGTTTAGCATCATATGCTCTCTTAGGCAAAGACATTTCCATCGTGCAATAGACCACTAATTGTTTCCAAAGATACTTGTGAAGCACTCATCGGACAACCCGTGTGAGTTTTTAGGTTGAACAATATCAACACAAATTACGCTTTTGTTGCCTTTCTTACACCCGGCCACAAAGGATAATCCAAACAGAATCACTTAACTTCTTCTCGACATATAAGGGTGACCTCGCAGATCATCGTCATCCCCACTGTATGTATCAACAAATCGGTACATCATCGAAAAAATATCTACATCCATTGTATCTTCAAACCTAAAGTCGGGTTTCTAGTTGCTTGAGCTACATCCATCTCTTCTCCCACCATGATATGTCCAAACGGTATATGTTTTATCAATACTGGTGAATCATCAAGTGGTCAAAACAGACTTTCTCGACCACTAATGATTTTTCCATTCATACATTTCCAACACGGACATGGAATGTACCTAGGGTCGGTCAAAGGTCTAATCAGCATGATTACAAAATTCTTTCACCCCATTACTATACTCATCTGATAATCGATCTGCTCGAACCCACTTTCGATCCATATAGAACTAGAGATGCCTATAGAAAATGCAATATGAAGTGTTTCTCAAGATAATGTATCCTAATGTATTAAACCTAAAAGTATTACAATCCTAATGTATAAAACTTGCATATAGAATGTGGTAGTACCTAAGGTTTGTATATTGCATGTATCTAAGGATTTGTTGCATCTCAAAACAATGTATATAACCTAATGTACCATCATTAATCATCTAAAGAAACACACTACTATCCATTCACCAAATCATCAAATTAATATAACCAAAATATATCCTAATGTATTAATCATAATTTATGCTTAAATTCTCACACAAGCATATTATCAAACACCTTGAGTGCATCAATTGTTCATATCTAAGTTAGCATAAAAAATCAAGCCAAGCCACACAATATATATTCATCTCTAACAAGTTGTTCATCTCTAACATTAACAACATTAATCCTAATAAATTAATATAACGTGGTCTTAAAATGTATAGGTCTCGAATTGATAGTTTCTATCTTTCAGGCTCTGAATTAATAGTTTTCTATCTTCCAGGCCTTGAATCGATAGGAAAAATCTTTCAGGCATCATCTTTCAGGCTCTGGATTGATAAAACCCAAAAAAATAACACTAAATAAACAAATTTGGACGGTGAATGATTGGGTAAAACTGGTTTCGATATAAACAATTCACTTTACACCATTTATCAATAGTAGGTAGGGGTGTAAACCAGCCGAGTCAAGTCGAGAAATGCTGAGTTCGAACTCGACTCGAGTAGAATACTCGAAACTCGAAATTCGACTAAAACTCGGTCAAGCTCAAATTTTTAAGCTCGAGCTTGGCTCGATAAAAAACTAGACAGACTCGAGCTCGTCTCGAACTCGACTCGATTACCTGTATAATTTTTTAAAATTAAATATAAAATATATTATTAAAATATAAGTATATATTCTGTAAAATTAACGGCATAATCCTAATTATTGTGCAAGCTCGATTAGACTCATGAGCATCTCGAGCTGAGTATTTATGAGCTAGACCTCAAACTCGATAGCTACTCGAGTAGCTCGAACTCGACTTAATTATGCTCGAGTCGATTTCGATATTTTTACGAGTCGAGCGCGAGTAACTCGTGAACCGTCTTGACTCACTTACATCTCTAATAGTAGGGAGCTAACTATTGATAGCTAATAAACCGATGATTTACATGTGGAATGTGGCTTAAGATATTAGATAATCAAACAATAAATGAGTCCTAAAGCATTCAATGAAAATAGTAAATGCAAGAAAGATTGGGCAGAATGTATGCCTCTTTGTATTAAATTCGGTGATTGTGAGAGTCTTTAATATCCACATTTATAGTACATTGAAGAGTGTACATCACTTGCTATCCACCTTGTCTGGCGTATTAAATGTGAAGATCTCCATTTAATGCCCGAAAACAAGGAATACATTAAATGTTGAAGATATTCTTTGAATTTAGGGGAGCTCGACGAGCTCGCATGGTGACATATGTCGAATCTCGAGATCTCTGCTGAGTCATTTGATAATTCCCACACTTAGATGTCTGATACTGTCTTATCGCCGATATTCTGCTCCATGCCTCTGCATACCAAATAATCATTTCGCATTAACTTCCTATCGTACTTGTGGCCAGCTACACCAGGAGCTCGTTTAAATGACCTTTGGGATGAAATGAACAGGGCGAGCTCGATATTAAAGACTCTGGTCGAGCTCGATCCCCTTTGATCGAATCGGACGAGCTCGCTATATAGGTAGCGAGCTCACTTAAAGCTTAGGTTATCGTAGATGGGTCTACTTGGGTCGAATCGAAAAATGCCTTTTGTTTGATGGTTCCTCAAGTTTGGCCTGACTTGAATATGTTAATGGGCTTGTGAGCCCAGATTAATATGCACACAACACAAACCTTAGCAGATATTAGATTAAACGGGGCCATTGATGGGCTAATGAATAAAAAACTAAAAAAAATAGACAAAAACTTGTATAAACCTGGTTCATGCTATGAACTCGGTTATTTAAGTATCACTATTACATACAAAAACTCTCAATGTTATATATGTATAAAAACTATTACTGTTATGAACAAAAACAATCAATGTTTAGAAAATGTTATATATTTTTAAACAGTGAAAATTTTTGTGCATAACAATGATAGAGTTTATGTGTGAATCTGGTTCACATGGGTGTTACTCAAAAAAAAAAATATACTTAACGTTAAAATTCAAAATAACTGTATATACCATGATAAAATGTTGACTCGTCATATAAAATAATATATACATTAATAATATAATTTGTACGTAGTTTTTTTTTTTTGAGGGAATAATTTATACGTAGTTAATTGAATCTAATCACATTAATAAAATAAATTAAATATTTATGAATGTAATACAAAAAATGGCATTGAGGAATCAAATTGCATCAGACTAGTGAAAATTGATGATTTGTACAATGATTCCATTGAGCCATTTCAATGAGGTTTCCTTTGAGTCTAAGATAAATATTTATTTCCATTGTGCTTATTTAATCCTTTTTATAATAATTATATTAACAATAATAATAATAATAATAATTAACTTGCATTTATTTTATTTTTTTTAAAAATGTGTTAATTAGTTCATTTGGAAGCTATGTTAGTCATGATTTGCTAATAATAATCATGCGCCTATTTGTTGAAGTGTCCTAATAAGAGTATTCACTGCAAAATATACGTTTGAGTTGCATGTCCCTTTAATTTGTCAAAAGGAATATGCTAAACTTCATTGCAAATTAAGCTACTTAAGTAGTCTATAGAGAAAAGCATTATTTAAATCATTAAATGCTATCGATTCCCTAGACAAGTGTTTGACTTAATGTTGAAAATTAGGTCGAATTAGTTTAATTGTGAGATGGCTTTGTATTGATACCCTTAGTTTTAAATTATATTTAAGTGACGTTTTATGAATTTTAAATTGACTCGATATACGAGTGATATAAAATATTTTCACTAAACGTCATCAATCCTTAACTTCAAAATGCAACGGGAGTTGGAGTATGCATTTTCAAACTTTAAAAAGCATGTAATTTTTCCGCTTTATACAGTATTTAAAATTTAAGCCTATATATCGATCGACCCACTCTATTCCGATTTTCTCGTAGTGTTTACTTATTGTATTTATACATATTGTATATAATTGTGGAAAGAAATGTTTTTCCTTTAGATACTTTTAGTATCCAGTGCTCATATCCTTTTTTATTTTATTTTTATTTATAAAATTGTAACACAAATCTAGCTAGCTCGTCATAAGCTCACTAACAAACCTGTTTAAAATCTTGATTACGAAATCATGAAATTTTAATAATTTTATCCTAACTCTATTAAAAAATACCTCACACCCACCACAAGTTGAATTTATATCCAGCTCTGTTTAGTTGTTTTCGGGGTGGGGTTGGTGATGGGGCTGATAATTATTAATGAATATGGGATTGTTTAATATTAATTCTTGATTTATTTAATAATGTCTCCTTCTCGTATTCCAATAAAGTGCTAATTAGAATTTGGGGCATTCTGTCGGATCTTAGAAAGAATTTTGGAGATCAATGTTGGCTGTCAAATAATTATCAAAAGATTATGACTAATTAATCGGTGTGGGAGGATATATATATATATATATATATATGAAATAATGTTTGCATGAAATTAATAAGAAACATGTGTGAGATTAAAGTCCATCCTACAATAGCTTTTAGTTGGAGCTATAAAAGAAATTCCTCGAACAAAGAAACTATTTGCTTTTGTCCTTATCCTTCTTGTTTATTTATTTCAGATTTTTAGAACTTATTAATATGAACTTAAAATATGAGTGTGATCGGTACAGCACGAAGTATAAATACATCTACGTGGAACATATAGTCTTACATTCTATTTTTGTCTAAAAACCGATAATAATTTGAATTTTGCTCGTAGGAAAGAAACAAAAACTTAGATAACTCGTAAGTCGAGAGAAATTTAATTTTATGTCAAATTAAATTATAAGAGTTACTGATGTTTGAGTCATATTAAATTAAGTGTCTCTTTAGTTGGGGGTAATGGAAGGGAGTATTGAGAATTAATTCTATCAATACTATTAAATCTATCAATACATATATATGATGCACTTGAATATTCTTAAGACAACTTAGTAAAATAAGAATTTCATCAGAATTTGTTTTTTTTCTTGAACTTCAAATCTATGTTGATCTCATCTTTAAATCTCCTTATCTGCCACCCAATAGTTGTGGCGTTGTCTTCTCGTCTTTGCAACAAAAAAGTTATGAAGAGTTGTTGATGCTTTGCAATCTTCTTTTTTTGGTGACGGTTCCAAAGCTATTGAATCATCCTCTCCTTTATCATCTTCCGGATTATGAATGACATCGGCCACTATCTCTTCTAGACTCTGAACTTCGTGACATTGATTATTTTCACCCGGAAAGTCGAGCAAATTCACATCCATTTTGTGGTGATATTGCATACCGGTGATCAAATTCTCAAGCTCACGAATGTCTTCTCCAGGAGTTGCATCATTTGCACTTGAGTGAGTCTTTTGATTTTTCGAGTTTTTTTGCGAAAGGTCGAAAGCAATTTGCTATTGCTTCTTGATGAACATTTTCGGTCCAAGTGACCTTTGCCATATTGATAGCATCTAAAACATTGATCTTTTCTGGAGATGGTATGTCTAACTCATAGCCTTCCAAAATCTTAAGGTAAAATCTTTTGCGGTAATACATTTTGAAGGCTCTTATTATGTCGGCATCACATGGTTGAATTTTTGAGGTCATGTTTGGGGGTAGGAAAAATAACTCGATGTTTCGTAAACTTTGAATATTGTTTGAATGAAGTTGGGCGGTTATCGACTACCAAAACGTAATTTTTTCTTCCATGCATTTGTTCATCCGAATTAACGAACATATTCTTGAAAAAGCACCTCGGACATCCAATCTCTTGTTGGCACGGTATTGATTGATAGTTCAAGCTATTCATATTGACATTCTTAAAACAACGGGGCTTTGCATACTTACCAATAATCCATAGAGGAATTTTTTCAGAGCCATCTTCATTGCAACAAATAAAAATTGTCAACCTCTCCTTATCTTGTTTTCTACCTTCAAGTTGCTTTGTTGCAAGTGAATGATCGACGTGTAACCCAAAAAAACAAATCCGGTTTCATCCATATTAAAAACATCTTTCCTTGGAAATTGATCAATTTTTTCCCTAATGGACTCCAATTTATTCTCCATATCATGCATGTCGACTGATCCACTCTCTCCGAAACGGCGATATGATTTGATACCATGCCTTGATTTGAATTTCTCAAGCCAACCTTGTGAAAGGCGATGATCTGCGGGATCCTCTGGATGTAAAAGCTTAAGCGCCTCATTCCCCTTCTCTAAGATTAGCTCCCCGGTTATATTCACACGCTCTTGATGTTGGAGAAACCACTCATAAACAACCTTCTCAAGGTTCGAATACTTGGCTGATTTCTGACGCTTAGACGACCCACCTTTCTCAAAGTCAGATGATAGGAATTCTGCAGATCTCTTAAGAGTGTTCGAAATTGTTGCTTGACTAACTTTCAAATTGAAAGATTTTTCAACCCATTTCACCAAATCATTTTGAGTGTATCCAGGTTGATCTCTCTTATACTCACATAACATCTTTCGTTGTTGGTTGGTCATTGTTGATTTTTGAATTCCTTTTAGATGAGTGTCCATTTTTGTGTGTGATTTACCAAGATTTCAATGGATAAATATATAGTGCTGATTTATATCCATGATTCAATGCACAAATGTTAGTCTAATGAACCATATTTTTGTATTTTCCAAAACCAATTAATTGAAACAAGTAATTTCAACTTCCACGTGAGTTTGTATTCATGGAATTCTTCTAGTACATTTGTATTTTAACTTAATTTTCATCAATAACTATGCATGTATACTTAAAGTTATTCAAAGAATTTGGAACTTTGAAGGTCAACTGTGCATATACGTTAAAACCTCTTTAAATTAATAAATTATTAATTTATCGATATAATAATATCTCTATAAATTAATAAAATCATCTGGTCCCAAAGTTATTAATTTATAGAGGTTTTACTATAAGTAGATTATCCTATTTTTATCTCACTCAATCATTCTCGCGTGATATTCATTGTTAATTTTTTAATCAAAAAATAATAATGCAATTAATAATTCTATAGTGATTGACCCATATATGATACCATTATCATTCTCAAGTCATATCAAGTGGATCCTAATGTGTAAGAGTGAATTATGTTATATTATTATATTATTATTATTGGATGAGATAATAAATATTAAATGACTATATAATAATTAAAATTTATAGATTGATAGGGATAGAATTTGAAAATCAATTTATAAAATTGATTAAGTATTTTAAAATTTAAAATCTGATTTACAAAATGCAAGTGATCGGGTGTAGGTGGGTACACCATATTATTGAAGGGATACACGTGGCATGTTCACCGCGGCTAGATGACGAATAATTCAGTTTACGAGGAAGAACAACACTGTGCAAATCAATCTTCATCACACATGTTTTGTTAGTGCGTGGGCCCCATTTTTGTTTTGCAGTTTTCTCTTCTCTGAAGTAAAGAATAATCTCTCTACCTACGTTCTCGCGTACGCCTGCTCGTACCAGATCGCCGCCCGATTGGCTTACATGTGCAAAAGTTGCTGCCGTTGTACACTGAATTTATGGTGTCCAATATCTATATGACGCAGGGTAATTATCGTCTGCAGTAGGTGTTGGTACTGGACACTGAAAATGTGTAGTACATTGTAGAATGTTGTACTGCGATTAAGAGCAAAGCAAACAGATTTTGATGTATAATAGAAAATTCTGAAGTATAACAATTTCAGTAAAATCTTATAGAATTATTATTACAGATTTCACTTTAATTTTAATTGGGAGAATTGCTCTTCTAAGAAACACTATGTCCACATTTTTTTTTATAATTCGATATTCGGTCTAAACACCGATCAATCCGAAGTATTAGAATTCATCATCTACTATATAGCGGAAAACAAAGTTCTTTATAGACTGACTCATCTCGAAAGTTGATCACACCTAAGAGGTTTTGAACTTGGATACAATTATTACTATAAGGTACAAATATTTTTTTGCTATTACTTTATACTACAATTTATACTAAAATTACCCATATTTTTTTTTTCTGGTTTATTTTATTCATTACTATGTAGAAACTCTTCTCGCTCCTCTCAATTCATTTTGCTTTTCTCTCAAATCATCTCAAATTATCACATCTTATAAAAAAAACAAAATATGCAACTTTTACATGTCGAATGTGCAAAATTACGATGTATATGCAATTTTACTATGTATGTGCAGTTTATTACGAGGAGAGAAAAAAATATTTTAAAAAGTACAATTCAAACACTGTCAGCGCTAATATTAACCGACAGTAAAAAAGTATTAGATTTTAAAATTGCATATCCTACCATTTATGTACATTGTTGTTTATATAAAGGCAATTCATAACTTTTTACCTATTTTTATAACTAATTGAGAGCAAGATTTAAAAGATTTTGTATTTTAAAGCAAGAGTATTCTATAAATTGTAATTTAAAATAAATTCCCATTTTAATGTGGTCTTGCGTATAAATTGTATATTAAAATAAGTTCCCATTTTAATTTGATCTCGCGTACTAATCTGCATGTCTGTTTAGCTTGTCGTTTTATATACAGTATCCTTAATTTAGTCATATTTTATGAACTGAAACTATTTTTGGACAGATGTAGAGTATGAGTAAATTACAACATTATTGGATTAAATAATTAATAAGTGGTTGAACAATGGTTTTGAGATGATGTAAGAAGCAATATATATGTTGAAATGACATAAAAATCTATAACTAAATTATTATTGTTTTTTGACACATGGAATCATGAATGATGGTACAAATGCATGTGATGAATGTCGGCCTATTTTTGAATTTGGACAAGAAATTCATACATCTTATGATGATTGATTTTATTTTTTTTAATTTACTCACACTAACTAACTATATACCGGTATTATGGCCATTATTCTGTGACGTTTGCAATTTCGTTAAGTGCTATACTCCAAATTATAGGTTTCGTAAGTGCATTATGTGGTGCATTTAAAACTATGAGCCAACAAAGCCTAAGATATACTAGTTCAATTGATTGTTTTACAAGAAATATATTTATTTCCAAAAAATTTGCACTTCATTCGATTTAAAATGAGGTTCTACTTCAAGAATAGTTCGCTAGTTTTGTTGGCCTAAAAATCATACACAATTTTTTTTCCTTTAAGTTTATTATGTCGAAGGGAAAAAGTAATATCAAGTTCGTTTGATAATAAATAAGGATCTTTAAAAATAAAATGAGCAGGTGTTTTGTGAAATTTGTTCACAATTTGAAATTTATATCATTACACTTATAAATTAATATCATAACAATTATCAACTGATATCATTACATTTATAATATAATATCATAACATTACACTTATGATATTAATTTATAAAATTAATGATATAAATTATAAGTATATTGATATCAATTTCGTAATATGAAATTATTTGCAGACTCTAAAGAGCAGATGAAAAACATTTATTTCAAAAAAAAATTAAATACAATCATTTAAAAAAATAAACTTCTATTCATATGATAGAGTTTGCAAACAGATATACTTATGAACAAATTTCGGAAGATAATTTTCAAAAGAAAATATCGAAAAAAAGGAGTGGTTTTGACTTTTGACGAGTGAATCCAAGTGCAAGTATGTAACTCATGATTAAAGGCTTATGGATATGGGCTTTAAGTGGGCAAAGCTTAGGCCCATATAAGATCATGGGCCATTCTTACTCAGAATTAGTGTGGACCGTCCATTTCTTCGTGCAGATCATTTCTTTTAATTTGCTTAGCCATAACGTATTGCAAAATAATATTGTTGAATCAATTTTAAAAATTAATTCTTAGAAGGGATGATAAATTCTTACTATTTATTCTGAAAATCGAGGCGCCGCATCTATGGAATCCAAATGTATTTTTTGTTTAAAGCCAAAAGTCTGCAGTATTATAAAACGGACTAAATCGAGTACATCATTCATAATAATCGAAAGTTAATCTAACAATGAGGACGTTAAAAAGGGTAAATTGCATTTTGGTCCCAAGAGAATGTGTCAATTGCAAAATGGTTCTTTTTTCGATAAATTTGGTCCCATAAAATTTTTCGTCCATCTCTAACGGAAGTGAGTCACACGCGCCGTTAATTGCAGATTTGGTCCCAAAAAATTACATATTTGGTCCCATAAAATTGCATATTTGGTCCCAAAAAAATTAATTTTTTATTTTTTTACTATAATTTTCAGATTTTTCCTAAATTAATTTATAATTTAATAATTACATCTTTATAATTAATTTATAATTTATTTAGTGTAAACTAAACTATTACTTGGTTTAAAAATGAAACCCTCGTTCCCCCTCCCCCTCCAAAATCGCCCCAAAAATTCAACGAAATCACATGGAAGAAGCAGTGAAAATCATACTGGAGTTTATAGGCTGCAACAAATATGATTTTTAAGTGTTTGATATTGATCTACGTGATAAAAATATATCGAATTTGATTTTAATTTTGTGATTTTTCGCGACGATGACTGATGATTGGAAGTGTGGTGGGATGGGCTGGTGGCAATGGCGAATGCAGAGAAAGTCCTGTTGTGCATCTGATTTGCATTTCGTGTGTATTCTATCAATAGTATTAGTTGTTCAATGAAAAAAAATTAGTTATTTCATTAGAGAGTATTAAATGTTCTAGTATAAAGTATTAGTTGCGAAATAAGAAGGATTTAAAAAAATACATGTTGAAGAAACATAAATCATATTTTCATAATTTATTTACGAAACCTAAAATGATAAATTTAGCCGAACATTGCTATAAAAATTCACATTCTAACAAAGTACCTACAAGGAGGTGAATGAAAATACTACTGCCTTAAGTATTACACTTTTCAATATTAGATCATGATATATTTTACACTTTTTTAATGTAAATTAATTGCATTTCTTCTAAATTTACCTCTAAGATTATTAAAATATTTAAATTAATGTGATCTTATAATGAAAAAAACAAACAATTAGTAAGAATATAGTAAAAAACCAAATGTTTTTATAATATATATGCCTTCATTCAAAATGAAATATATTTTAAATAAGAGAAAATATTTGATCATTTTATTATATGAACCCCATGATTTGAGCATTAACTCTGTCCGGCAAGCAAGTGGGTGCTCAACTATTACACCAAGAGAATGACATGCCATAAAATCTCATAACCTCTCGAGAATTATATATCTATACATGGAGGAGTGCACTATGATGCATGGTCACGTGTAAGGTTGTAAATGAGTCGAGCTGAATTTTCTAATGTGTATATATGTTCAAGTTTGTTTTAAAAGTTGTTGAGCTTTAATTTTTATTTTTTTTTTGACAAGACCTACCTCGTACAAGCGTGAGGATCGGAGAAGGATGACGTAAATTCCACTAAACTGAGAGCTTTAAAATTTACCAGTGTATAATATTAAGATATAACAAGCTCTAATCTATTGTGCGCGCCGTCAATCCTAATCAATCAGTAAATATAGTCAAATTAACTGAAAAATCTATTAATTAAATAAAATAAACCAATTTTTTTTAATAATTGTACAGCAATACAATTAAAAGAAAACGTGGTGATTTGGTGATGAATTTATATCCGCTTCACGGCAAACAATATTCTCCTCTTAGTATTTTTTTTCTATATATAATATATAACTATATAAGTATTAAAAAAAAATGTAGTAAGAACAAATATGGGGTACAATTTGCCCCTTTTTTTATTAACAGCAGTGGATCTCATGTAAGACATCATGACACTTATAGTGCATTTTTAAGCGTCTTATTAACTATAAAAATAGAAATGTGCAACTATTCCTAATAGAAGCATGCAACTATGTTCTCATATTAACAGTTGCACGTTTCCATATAAATAAATTGCATTTTTCAGCATAACAAGTTGCACGATTCACTAATACACATTTGGACTTAGACATCTGTGAAAAATGACCTTGGAGAGCGGTTATAACCGCTCTCCAAGTAACAGTTGTCCAAGCTTGGACAGCTGATAAAAAACCGTTGTCCAAGAAATCGCACTTGGACAACGATTTTCAACCGCTTTGCAAGAGTGTGCTTGGACAGCGGTTATCAACCGCTGTCTAAGTTAAAAAAAAAAAAAATTTAAGTTTATTATAAATACATAGACAAAGTATTTAAATCATTGTCAATATCTTTTTTTAATTATTAATTTATATTTTAAAAATCCTATAATAAAACTATAAACCAAAACTTATATATACGTTCAATACCATATACCATAAACCAAAAATCCTATAATAAAACCATAAACCACATATATATATACCAAAACATCAAATAAATTAATAAACATACACATCATGAAATAAATAAACATACAATCATAAACATACGTCCAATACACCAAAAACATGAAATATATATCATCACAAATATATAATTTAATTACATGCTACCAATATTTCAAACAACGTTCACTCAATATCGTATGAATATAAGAATCGATTGTAAAAAGGTACCCGTCCCAATCGTTTTTTCCATTTCTCCGATCTTTTCTTAGAGTAAGACTTGAGCTCACCTTCATAGACAAACTGCAAACAACGAATCAATCAATATAATATGAATTTTTATTCAATCAATAATAATTTAAATAAATCGATAAATTGACTTACATTGAGAGGAATGTTCGTTAGAGAAGCGCGAATTATATCTTCAATAAAGCATCACACAAAATGTCCACAATGGTCATTATCTCGTTGCATCGAACCCTTGTTGATTAACAATTATAATCACGATTACAATTATGATTTCTTTCTATTAGTTTGATAATTTACTAAATTAAATTTTCCTTAATGTTAATCCAAATTCACTTTATTTAACTTAGATCTTGAACCTTGACTCTGAATCGCGACTCCGATACATCGTCATCACACTATTATTATTATAATTAAAAATAAAAATAGATTAAATATGCATAATTTTAAAAGTAAAACAAATCATTGTATAGAATATTAAAAATGAACTTATGCTTCCATATATGAAACGAGATCGTAGGCGATTTGAATAAACTCCATCCCGAAATTGGGTCCATAAAATACACACTTAATATATTCATGTGTATGACCCCTCAAAGACCCAATGGTTCCTATATTATATTGAGAATATTAAAATTAATCGCAAATTTAGCATATATATGTGCAAATATTATAAACATGAATACAAATTTTAACGAAAATGTTTATCACTCACCCCACATTTGTTGGCCAAAAAAATGAGATGATCGCTCCCGGTTTGATTCAAATATGATTAACTAACCCATCCATGGTCTCATGACTTATCACCCATTATGCAAGACATTTGGGGAGACGAAGAATACATTCCACTTGCTCGGCATCTCTCGAGAGATATACCTCACCCAAGTATCTTTAACCAATATATATACGCTTAATTAATATTTAAAAAGAAAATTAAACTATACGAAAAAGTGAATATTGAGAATTAGTAAAATGAGATACCGAGGTAAAGGGCTATGGTGGTTGTACTTAACCACTGGTCATTCAAGACTTCACGCACATGTTCCTCACCGATTTAAATTCTTGGAAAGTATTCGATGAAAGTGAGCAAGCATGGGAACCGTGATGATCTCGAAAAGCATTAGACGATACCATCCTCAATGCACCCTAGATCATGACATAATCATCGCGATCTAAGTCTCCGGTCATGGGATAACCAAGTTTGAGCGCAAAGGGAGTTCCTCGTTCTCCCCTATGACTATCTATGACACCCCTCGATTTCTCTTTAAATTTGTGGTGATTTCTTCCGAGGCATTTGTGGTGTCAGAGATTCTACAATTAATTTGCAATATTATTTAGAACCACAAATAAGATAATGAACTTTAATAACATATATTTTACCCTCATGGTGCTTAGAGACCAAGTTGCTCGCCCATTCGATGAAGTGCCCGATTCTTTATTCGACCGTGACGGCTTCATCGATTGGTTTTGGCATCGATGAATCCTCTTGTCCGATTCTGATACACATCGAGTGTGACCCTCACGGCTTGAGGAGTGATGGGATGACCATGAATCATTCCATGGGAGCTGTGCAAATGTTCCTCGTACACCAACCGACGGGATCCTCCAAATAAAAGGTAGCAAAAGGTCGTTGGTTGTTCGAATAAGATATTTAGTTAGAAAATTTTAATACACTAGTCTTTAATTAAAACAAATGTGAGACATACATATCCGATGCACGAGAGAGACGCTTTTGAAGTGCCTCAATAAAGTCGTCCCCTAGGGTTAGTAAAACATAGCATTAGCGACACTATGTTCACAACTTGCTCCACTTTATTTACGACATTACGTGGCTCATTCTTCTCTCGGACCTCAAACGTTCCACATCTTTAGACAACTTGGCAACCTGTTAAGTTAGTATACCCACCATATTCGTGGCTTGAAGACCAAAAAGCCATTGCAAAAGATGTCTTCTTCACGCCATATCCGACACTCCGTGGCGGTCGGGATGCTCTCAGCGACCCATAGCCCATCCAAACAGATCATCATGGCGAACATGCGGATGTCGCTTTCAGGCGTCGGGTCTGAGATAGACGCCTCGCGAATCACAAAAAACAAAATATTATTATTTAATTATTTGTTTATAAATAATAATTTGTAATTGAAAGATAAATTAATGGATAGATTACCACTTATTCGATGATGCGTTGTGCACTGGGATCGTGAATATTCCCGTCTCGACCCTTTCTGGTAGTTTGAAATAAGTCAAAACGAGTAACAATAGGCTCACTCTCTCCAGCTTTTCTTCTTTCTTCTTTCTACGATAGTGATGAACATGTCCCTTTATTAGATATATTAAAAGTGAATATATAAAAAAAAATTAAAAGTTAGGATTTTGATCTCACAATATTTTTTCTTATTCGTGCATAACCTTTGTTCGATCCACGATATCGCGCCTCCATCGACTTAGCTTGATCGCGCTCCTGACTGCAGCTCCAACGTAGAAGGACAACGACTCACTCTCTTTTCCTATTGCCTGTCCAAAGTCATTGAACGATAACTGCAATAACATAGTATTTAATTAGGTTTAACGATCAATCAATATATTTATCGATTTCAAACTGTTCAATTGTAATAAAATTACTTGAAGTGTTTTCCCCTTGCTACGAGCTCTCTTAATAGATGACATGGTGACTATACCCCAAGTGCGCTTCTCCCCGGAGCTTCTGATATCATAGAATTTACGATTTTTAATTTGAAATCTTGAATAATAACCTAAAGGGAACCCATCTTTAGAATGAAAAGAACAAACAATCATAAAAATAACTAGATTAATTGTACAAATAGTATGGCGGATTTTGAAGTTCAAACATGTATAAGATTAATTCAGTTAAAATCAAGAAGACAAATAATATAACTATTCACTCAAACCCATTGGTCACTCAAATAATAGATTTGCACAAATGCGCACCAGGCTTATAATATCATGGTCCCTATTTCCCCCAACTCCATAAAATAATTGGGGTTAATAATTCAATAATTAGAGTTGATAAAAAATAAGGCAATCAACAGATTGGGGCACTCAACAATTAGGGCATTCAACAATTTACTATCAACCTAATGTTCAATAGAAGTTTGAAGGTGCAAAAGAGTTGTGACCGCAAACTGAGTGACATGGTGAGACAAAAATTAGCAAGAACAGAGAAAATCTCGAGACAGATTATACGACCTTCAACTGTGAACAGGATAATAGAAGAAGCTTCGGCAATCACATTGTTCTCATTTGTACTTTCAGAACAGCAACGAGGCATAGATTCAAATTCAATTGGTTGATTCAGAGAAGATTTTTCTAACTGTTTGATCCATAACAAACATCCTTCCCAAAAAAACCTAGATCAGTTCTCTGTTTTCCTTTTTTTTCCTTCGATAAAAGACTTGCTAATCCGAAAAACAAATTCTCTATCAAACGACATAAATTACAGAAATCTCAATGCATTAACGAACCCTACAACAAATAGACATCGAGAAACACCGTGAACCAGAATAATAACATCCAGATTACATACATGCAGCAGAAAAGGGATAAACCAAAACGAAGAAGACATCAAATAAGAGATAAATAGAGAAAATACCTAGAAATTTTGGTGAATGGAACTGAAAACGGCGGCGGCAGTAGGGGAGGACGGCGGCGGATGGTTCGATTTGGGGGAGAGGGAGGAGGAGGCTAGGGCTTCGATATATATCAGATGGTTCAATTCGCGATTTGGGTGTATATTATATATTATCCGAACACTTGGACAACGGTTTGTAACCGCTGTCCAAACTATACCCTTGGACAGCGGTTCAAAACCGCTGTCTAAACACTTGCACATCGGTTCTCAACCGCTTTCTGTTAAACTTGGACGGCGGTTTTGAACCGCTGTCTATTCTTTTTTTTTAATTAAAACCGCTCTCCAAGCTAGCTTGAAGAGCTGTTTGAAAAAAAAGGTTGTCCAAGTGCAGCTGTGCAAGCTCAAATGTGTAGTAGTGCTTCTAAAATGCACTATGAGTGCACAGTGCACCCGGGTGCATACAAGACCTAGCCTAACAGGCCCGCCTCTATTTGAGCTTGTTTGATAATTAATCGAGTCTAGCTTGAGTGAGCTTTAATCAAGTCGAACACGAGTCGAGTTCGAGTAGTTTGATAATTTTAAACTTGTTTTATCTTTCTTTTTCTTATCGAGCTCGAGTCAAACTTCAAACTTTTCCGAACATAAAACATGTTCAAATTTATTTGGTATCAATATCGAACCGAACTCAAACAAATTTTTATCAAACGATCTTGAGTCGAGTATCGAATAACTTAATTTGATTATCCCTAGTTACCAGTCATGAAATATATATATATAGCGCGATGAGCATATCTATTCAAATCAACGAATTATTGATTAATCAATCATTTTAAAGACCCCGTTCCCTAAAATAAATTCAACGTTTGTTTCTCGTTCACTCTTAATTTTTAATCTTAGATGGGAAGACTTTTGGGCTTGTGTGACCAAAAATATAGATTCATAGTTTATTGAGCAAACATTGCCGACACCTTTTTTTTAATGATAAAAGGAAATCGAAACTTGACATGCAATAGATTCAATTGAGTTTGGTCCCCAACATTTGTCTCGCTAAATATGGATTTAAATTTCATTAAACAAGCACTACATGTGCACCTCTTAAATTTAAGTGTTTCTATAAGTATAACTACGAAAGTAAATGTGTGCCCACTACAAAAAGCAAATACTTGTGTGCATACCCCACCAAAATTTTAAAGGGTGACCTATTTATGGATACATTTTAGTATTGTAATTTATTAATAGATATAAAATAATTATATATATATCTTGCACGTTTGTATTTTTTATATGCAACTTTAATCAGATATCGTTTATTTTTGTCTTATTAGTAAGTTGATCCTAAATTTTGTACCTATTAATAATTTTTTCAATTTTGAACAATTTGTTAAAAAAATTGTTTATCAATATAAAAGAGTAGGTTGAAAAATATTAGTTCATGTGCTAAAAACATTAGTCTGTAATTTGAAAAGTGCTAATTATTTTGTATATAAACTAAGCACTCCTTTTCAATATGAACTAATTAATTAATATTTTATTTTTACGAATTAATATTTTTTAGAATATAATTTCACTTTTCTTTGGTGTGAATAAAATTGGATAAATTTTGTGAAGTGAACTATAGATTCAAATACACTAATTTTTTATCCAACTACAAAGAATTGATCAATTAAGTTAAGAAATAATTCTAATCCGATTAGAATGGATTTTAATACAACAGGATTGATCAATTAATTCTATTTATTTGATATGCTCGATGTATATGAATATTTTTATATATAAAAGTAATACTAGTATAATTTAATACTTAGAATTGATTGTTTTAACACTATTTTATAAACATCTTAATGTATAATTCTTTTAAAAGGCAAAACCTTACATGCACCGTGTAATTTAAATGTATTTGTTAAAAATGCAACTTTTTTGTCTAAAATGTTTAACTTGTTTAAATAAAAATAAGTTAAAAGTTTCAAGCTAGGTTGCACGGATACGGGTACGACAATACGGGTACGATACGGTGCGGGTACTGTGACACATATTTTTTTAAATAATTGGGTAAGATACGGCTTGGGTACGATTATAATTTTTTAAATTATTTTATATTTTTATTGTATATATAAATATTTCCATTTTTTTTTAAATATGTGTCTTTGTAACTTATGCAATTTTTTAACACCTAAATAAATATAAAATCAAAACGATATGAACATTGTAATAAAATATGTGAACGACTAACAGTTTGACAGTGGTGTGTGAGTAATAGAGAGAGTCAATATTTTTTTACTGATTGTGGGCTAATTTGAGTTAATTTAATATAAAATAAATTTATTTCAAGGCAAAAAATAAAATAAATTTTATAAATTTGACCCCACGTGTACCCTATCCGTGTTCGACACGCTGATCAGCCGTGTCCGACACGGTACCCAAAATTATTATTAATATTTTTAATTGGGACACGCCACATGGCTTATCGGGTGCGTATCCCACCCGTATCCGTGTACCCAAGTACCCACAAAGTATATGACACTGCATTATTAAAAAATTCCGAGTACCCATGCATCCTAGGTTTCAAGCAAACAAATTGTATTGTTTAAAAATTGTATTTGAGTTGCACACAGTGGCGGATGGAGAAGGGTACATGGGGGTACAATTGTACCCTCAAAATGAAATGTACCCCTCTTTATATCTTGTATTAAAAAAATAAAATTATATTTTATTATGTATAATTAGAAAAAATATTTAAATGTATCCCCAAATTTAAATTCTACTCAAATTTATCCCCAAATCTCGAATCCTGGATTCGCCACTGGTTGCACAATACACTTGGTGTATAAGAGATATATACATATATATTTTTTTATAACTCAGTATTCAGTCAAGAAATCGAATAATTTGGGAGTTGGTATGCTGTGAAACTCGTTCACCATGAAACTATTTTTTTTACAGGCATACTCTTTAGTAATATAAGTCACACCCTTCACTTTTATGAGTAATGCCTTTTATAGTAAAAAAACTTACCCTTTATAGTAAAAAGTCACACTCCTTAATTAATTTCATCGTAAAACTTGTTCATCCTATACTTTGTCATAATCTGATTTACCAATTGTTCACTAACAGTGTCTCATTTGAAGACTGAGCAAAACTGCAAAACACAAGAAACCTACTCTATACATGGAGAATATGTTTCCATTTATAAAATATCCATACCAAATCGTGCACACCTCAACTTATCCAAGTTCTCACTTCCGCTGCTCAGGTAAATTAATTTGAAACTTAAAACAGCACCACAAATTTTATTTTTTGAAACTTAAAACAAGAACACCACAAATTAAAAAAAAGAACACTGTAAAATTTGTTTATACTATGAAATCATTATATTTATAAATTGATACATTTAATATTGAGTGGGTCTCATATGCACTGTGCACTCACAGTGCATTTTAGAAGCGTGCAACTTGTTATACTGAAAAGTACGACTTATTTACAGTGCAACTGTTAATATGGAAACATAGTTGCATGCTTCTGTTTGGAATAATTGCACGTTTCTATTTTGTATAGTTGCACGCTTCTAAAATACACTATAAGTGCACGGTGCACCCGGGTGCATTCAAGACCTAGCCTTTAATATTATTATCTCAATTTATAAGTGTAACAATATCTATTAATAAATATTATGAATTAATTTATAAGTTCAATGATATAAATTTCATATTATGAAAAAGTTTGGCAAAGTACAGGGTGAACAAGTTTCACGGTAAAATTGGTTAAAGAGTGCGACTTATATTACTAAAGAGTGTGATTTTTTACTATAAAGAGTATTACTCATAAAAATGAAAGGTCTGACTTATATTATAGCAGAGGGTATGATAGTGATAATTGAAGGATGTGACTTATATTACTAAAGAGTGTGACTTATATTACTAAATAGTGTGACTTGTATTACTAAAGAGTATACCTGTAAAAAAAAATCAGTTTCACAGTGAAAAAGTTCCATATTATTCTGACTCAAAAGTTTTACATGTGTATAATTATATATTATAAATATTAATTTTATATTTATCTACTTATAAGTGTAATTCTATCAGTTTTATCACACGAACAAAGTGATGTAAAATTATTAATGGCACTCTCCTGAAATGGACGAGACGGAGATATATTAATAACGTCTACACATCACCTTTCAAACCTCCCGCTTCCCATCTACTCCACCTACAATGGCGGCCACCGCAACCAGATCCCCAATCAACCCCCTCTATTCCCAAATTCAAAACCCTAGCCCTAACCCCTCATTCACCCTAAAATTCGTTAAACGCCGCTGCAGAATCCCACTTCGCGCTTGCAGCAGTAGCAATAGCAATAACAGTGACAAAAACCAAACAATTGAGCTGCAGAAGCTCATGCAAGGCTACCCTTATGAGTTTACTTCGAAAGACTCTCCAGCTTCACTTCCGAGTACGCCTCCATTTTTATCAATTTTGTCTATTGGTTTGATTCTTTACTTTTAAGTGTATTAATTTTGTATTTCTTGATTGTTCTAGGGCCTCTGACCTCTGCTCAATTGAATAATCTGGGGTCAGAAGGGCCTCGTCTCCGCGTTGCTTATCAGGTTTTGCACTTTCTTTGATTTTTTGTTGTTTAAAAGGTACAACTTATGAAAGCACAAGGCACAACTTGTTGATGTTGTACTTTGTGCTTCGCTGGTTGTACTGTAAATGAAGCATTTTCCTTGGGATATGACCGCGTGTGATGTTTTGGAAGGGTGTTCGAGGCGCGTACAGTGAGGCTGCAGCTGAGAAGGCGTATCCGAATTGTGAAGCAGTTCCATGTGAACAATTCGACACGGCTTTTGAAGTCAGTTCTTTAATGTCATTTTTTTCTTTTCTTTTTGGTGCAATTGATTGATCATATGTTCTTAAAGTTATTTCCTGATGTAGTTACGTTTTTTTTTATGAATGATGCGAATATGATGAATGACAATATATCAAATTTTGTTGATATCATTGCCTACGCATTCTTTATGAAACTTAGGCATTCTTCTAGGTATCATTTTTTCATTCGACTTAAAGATATAGTTTCTAATTTCTACTTTTGAATGACTATATAGGATTGGTTGAATGTAGCTGCATTGTTGCAGTGGAATACATGTGTATAACTTGCATTTACAAGTATTTCTGCTAAGTCATTGACATTAAAAAAATAGCGCATGAATGATTACTATTAGCTTTGTTAGTTCCTTTGCTGGCCATATCGTGCGAAGGGAAAAACTCGGTTTCTTTTCCAAGCTGATTCAAGATTTAGCTGAAGAAGGGCGTAAGGTTTTGATTATCAGAAATGTCTAAGTTCTCAGTACATTCAGACTTTCTGTCATTTTAGAACCATTGTCCTATTTTTTCTTGTGTGTTTGGGGTGGAGGAATTGTTGTCCGAAAAAATGCAATGCTAAAACCTATTGCTTAACTACTGTAACAATGGTCCCATACTCTACAGGCTGTTGAAAGGTGGCTTGTTGATAGAGCGGTTTTGCCTATAGAAAATTCTTTAGGCGGAAGCATTCACAGGAATTATGACCTTCTACTCCGACATAGATTACATATTGTTGGTGAAGTTAAACTTGCAATCAGCCATTGCTTGCTAGCTAATCATGGTGTCAAGATTGAAGAGCTTAATAGGGTTCTTAGCCATCCACAGGTACCTCAACTCAAGTGCACTTTTAAATGGTATTAGTTGTTATTACCTATTTTCACTTAACATTGCACTCAAGTGTTACTCAAACCATTTTTTTCTTAATCTCTGGTGCATGAGCACTGAAACTCTTGATACTGCAGGCTCTCGCACAGTGTGAGAATACCTTAACTAAGTTGGGACTAGTTAGAGAAGCTGTGGATGATACTGCTGGTGCTGCAAAGGTAGTTCAAAATTGTACACATTTATCATTTTCTTGAATATGCAGTTTCCTTGTTGTTTTTGTTCTATTTTACTCCAAACATATGGGTATGTTTGATTTGGGATTTAGTGGATTTTGAAATCTGGATTTTAAAATCCTGATAAATAGTAATGGTGTGTCTGTTTTGAGATTTAAGTAGGGTGGTTTTAACTTTATGTAGAATTGATGTGTAAGAGTGTGTGATGTTGTATTATTATATCATTGTTGATTGTAATTATAATGATTGAAAGATTTTGTAATGACTTGTGTGTTTCGTTGGAAGTTGTAAAAGTGAGAAAAATTATAAATGAAAGAAGAGTAGGATTAGAAAAAAAAAAATATACTTTTATTAATGGGTCATTTGGGAGAGTATGATGGAGAAAAAAGGGTTTGTAGGTATTTGTAGGGTAAGATATATTGGGTTTTAAAAAATCGGAATCTAAAATCCCAGAGTAGAACCGGATTTAAATTTTGAAATCCCAAATAGAACATACCCCATACTAATAATAATTGGGTTATAGCTGTAAATGCATTTGACTTCAATATGTACCTTACACTCCTCGTTTTTGAATATTTAGCATGTTGCTTTCCATAACCTTAGAGATGCTGGGGCAGTGGCTAGCTTTACTGCTGCTAAGATCTATGGACTGGATGTCCTTGCTCAGGACATACAGGTTTGTCTATGGAGTTTATAGATATTTTTGTTGGCATGTATAGTAACTTGGAGAAACAATTTTTTATAAGCTTGAAGCATTTGGTCATTTCTCTTTCCAGGATGATTCTGATAACATCACTCGATTCCTTATGCTGGCTAGGGAGCCTATCATACCTGGAAACGATAAACCTTTCAAGGTTAACACTCGCAAATAATGACGATTGATTAAAAACTCTTTTAATATTGAGATCTCCAAAAGTTAATTTTCCCACATTTTTATCTCAATCCACCTAATCATTATACGTGTATCAGACAAGTATAGTCTTCTCACTCGATGAAGGCCCTGGAATGCTTTTTAAAGCACTAGCTGTATTTGCTATGAGGAATATCAATCTTACCAAGGTGAATTCATCTATGACCCACTTTCTGGAGTTATCTTTGATGAATTTCTGTGTATGCCTTATTTATAGTATTTATTTTCTACTGATATAGATTGAGAGCCGTCCACAACAGAAACGGGCTTTGCAAACACATGATGAGAGTGCCATTGGCTTTCCTAAGTAAATGCAGCAAAATTCCATCCTTTAATACAGATAATTCAGTATATATTAATTTTATCAATATTATGAATATATGCATGTGCCTGTTTTTGTTTCAACTTGTACATGATGTGCTACCGGAACCCTGTTTTTAGTTTAAAGGTGACTTTTTGGCAACACATCTTAGATACTGATAACTGATAAGTAATAAATTCTGCAGAAGTTGATTTTCCTAAGTTTATTTTATTTTGGACTCGATACCGCATTTATAATCAAGGCTGCAAACTCATTTCAAAATTGCAGTTGACGTCCTAGTGTGATTCTCTAATTTTAAGATGTTTTTTAATACACTTCCCCTGTATAAGTTTGTGTAATCATATGGTATTTTTCTCGAACAGATATTTTCCCTATCTTTTCTATGTTGATTTTGAAGCATCCATGGCTGACGAGAGAGCTCAAAATGCCCTTGGTCATCTGAAGGTCTTTACTCCATCCCAATCTCATGCTTGCATTTAAATTTTTATTGGAGAAAACTAACAAAAATTATACGATATTGACAGGAGTTCGCGACATTTCTAAGGGTGCTTGGCAGTTACCCCGCAGACAATGGCCTTCCGTAACGATCTTCGAACCCTTGTAAGGTGCCCATATTTGTGAATTCGTATATTGTAAACCTATGGGCTTATGTTTTTTTTTTCTAATTGTAACTTTTTTTTTTAACTTGTTATTGAATATATGGCCATGTGCATATAGTTTGAGATTCAGTTCTTAACTTTACTAAATAAAGTACAAAAAATCAGGATTCGTTTTCACTTTTTAATAAGAAGTTGTCGTGATTTATTGTTTATCCTGAGGACTTAGGAGGAGAGACCACTATGATTCTTAGGGGACACTTGGTTCAAATTCTTCAATGATAATGGTAATGAGAATCATTGAATGGTGATCTACAACTGTTAGTGTTTTGCTCTAGTTTTGGAACAAGTGGGAACATTTTAATGATTAATGGTTGAGGAATAATGGAATGATTGAGGAGAGATGATTATAGGAAGGGAGATAGTTAATCAAAATGGAGTAATGATTAATTTATATTGAGTCTCATTATCCCGTGCTAAGTATGATGAAGGTGAAATTGATAATCTTTTATTCTCATGAACCACTGCAATCAATCAATGCTCATTCACATTAAAGAATTTTGAACCAAATGCCCCCTTTATATATTAGAGCTTAAACCTAGGAGTAAATCTTTTGTGCATTAGGTGCACCGTGC
Source organism: Stenogyne calaminthoides (assembly GCA_037126765.1). Taxonomy (NCBI): domain Eukaryota; kingdom Viridiplantae; phylum Streptophyta; class Magnoliopsida; order Lamiales; family Lamiaceae; genus Stenogyne; species Stenogyne calaminthoides. The sequence continues at coordinate 9,298,275 of JBBCBC010000034.1, forward strand.
AACTCAAGTGCATTTTTGAAAAGTTCGTCACTTTTCGGGGAAAACACTTGCATGTTTCAGTGAACTTGAGTTGCATGGTGCACATGGTGCATACAAGATTTTGTCTAAACACACCTGGGCTGATACCTCCCTTTCCCCCAAAAAAAATCTTTCAACTACAAATTACATATTCCTCTGTTTAGACTGGTATTCATTTTGCAGCCTTGATATTTGCACCTATTATGAAGTCGCATACAGTATTTGCTTTGTTATGACATAAATCCCTCCTGCTGTGGTTGCTTGAATCTCTCTCTCTGCGTGTTTTCCACTCTGATACTCTTACTTACAATGATGCAGGACTTTTCATTTGGAGGATATTTGTTTATATACAGGAGGATAAAGTTTATAAGGGATTTGTAAGTTGAGCTTCCGGATACAGAATTCAATAATACAGAGATATTGGAGAAAGAGCAGGTGTCCCTAAGCACTTCAGGGTAAAGTTTAAATTTTCTTAAAAACGTTATTTTTCATGCCTGTAATTACTCAATTTTGCTCTTTCGTTCTCGCCCTTTCCCTCTATTCTCATATATTGATTCTTTGCAGGTTATCTGTTTATACAATTTTAAACATCATTTTTTATAACGGAATTAAGCTTCGACTCATATTTATGATGGAATGGTTGCTTAGGAAATTTCATATTTATGTTAGAACTTGAAGCCCTCATATTAAAATCCCTGCATCTCGTGTTTCATTCATTCCATTTTATAATAGCAGTTTTTCTTGTTTGTAGCTGTGTGATTGATCAAGATGAAAAAATTAGGCCCGCTTGGTTGGGGGTAATGGAAGTGGGTAATGAGAATCACTTCTATTAATGATGTTTGATAATTTGGATGCACAAGTAATGAGAATAGAAGTAAGCAATTGATTACTCTCACTCACTCAATCCACCTCACATGATACTCATTGTTCATATTCTAACCAAGCAATAACAATGCAATCAATAACTCTTAGTGATTGACTCCTTAATGATACTCATTACCATTATCATTCTCATTTTTTAGTCATACCAAGCGGACCTTAAAATTGCATGTCATTTAAAGTTAGAATAAGGCAAAGGTTCTCATGCATTGATTGTACATTGCAATTCAAGTGCATTTTTAGACTCGGACTTATCCACAATGTCATTAAATCCTATAAAGTCATCTATAATGAAAGTTGACAATTTTACCAGTCGCACTAAAAATAAGAATCGAGTCATAAGCTATCACTACATCTGCAAAAGTCCAAGTTAGGGTATGTTTGGTAAAAGAGTTGAAACTACAAAAAACAAACTTCATAGGTCGTGTTCTTTTTTTTCCCATCACATTGGCATTTTACATTCATATCTTCTACAACCTCTGTCCAACAAATTTATTCTCATTTTCCTTATTTGTTTGTTTATCAAATCTATTCTCATACAATTTATGAAAATATATATTTTATCTTTATCCTCCAATCATCACTTAATTACTTCAATTGTTATTGTACTTTACTCACAAACAATCATTTTATTTATAAGTGGATCCTACAATACCCTGTAATACCCTTTATCTACTTTTTTTCTTAAATGTTGTGCCAAAAAATATGGGAATAGATTTCGTGAACGGAGGGAGTAATATATTTTAAGACTGTGAGATCGATACATTAATTTGTTAAAAAAAAAGTGTTTTTTATAAATGAAATTTGTATCACATTCTTCTGTATAATATTTCACCATCTCACTTATTAGTTTTTACTCATGCATCACATGTTCCAATACCTTATATGAAAAGAGATAAGATTTTTAAGAAAAATAGTCTTGTGATAAAATTTTACGTGGAACTGTGAGAAAATATAAGATTAGATTGTTAGACGATCCAACACACGATCCTATTCAGTATCTTTAAAGTCGAGAGACTCTTTCGTTTGAGGTACAAAATTATTTTGCACTTATGAATACATAGTAAAATTTGCACATTATAACAATTTTGCGTCTTTCAAGTAATAATAAAAAAAATTGTACCTTAAAGTAATAATTTGAAAAAAATTATACCTTAATTTTTTCCCCTCAAATAAGTATATAAAAAAAAAGTGGTAATACTTGTTGTGTGCTAAAATAATTGAATTATAGTTTAAGATGTGACTCTCGAATCTTAGAACCACAAACAATAAATGAGATGGATGAGTTATATTAATGACTTATGATTGTTTTGAGAGAATAAGTGTTGGTAATAAATTGACAAGAGTTTTGGTATGGTATTGAATTCTCTAGTGTTTTTGGCCATAAATGACCCATATATATAAGGTTTGGGAGAGTGAAGTTCACTCTCCCTGAGTACAAGTACAAGGAGCCGAAAGTGATTCTGCAAAACATTAAATGCTACAAGATTGATGTGACCTAGGTCGGAGGTCGCTTGAGGGGTCGTCCGCGTTATTGGGCTTTTCGACACGTCGCCGGGACGTCGCCTCGAGGTAATTCCGGATAATCAGGGAATTAGTCGTTTAAGTACTCTTAGTCATTCATCATTACTCTCCTTTACTGACATTCCTCTGATTAAGGCCATCCTTGGGCATGGTCTTCGGTGTGGCTGGTCTGACACTAGTCACATCATAGTTAATGCTTTGTACTTTTATCTGTCTCCGGCCTGCGAGATATGCTCTGATCGCACGCCTTTGGGTCTTTGGATGATTTTTCATTCCGCCCCGAGCAGCGAGGTGTTAGACTTTATAGAGAATTTGGTTTGAACCCTTCTCGGACATTTTAGGTCGCGCCCGACCAGGCGCGATCTGCTATCATAATAATAGCCCCCCTAAATAAGTTCGCCTATGCTTTCGCCAAGGGAGCGGCTATTATTTTTGGTAATCAATGCGAGGTCGCGAGGTCGAAAAACTTCTTGGAGGCACGCGTCAAAGTTGTCTTGGAAATCGTTTGAAGCGATGGTTGCTCGTCTCGACTGTCGAGCCTATTTATAGTCTGTAATGATGGCGCGTGATCACCACGCGCGTGACCCGAAAAGCCGCGGCCCAATCAGCTTCAACCTCGAAAACCCTATAAATACCCCCTTCTCACTTCATTCTTCACTTTTCCGCTAAAAAAGGTTTCGAGAGCTCTGTGATCCGTTCGTAATTAAATTTCGAGATTCTTCTGCTCGATCCTGAGAAATTCCAAGGTAAAGAAAACCTCTTTTTCTCTTTTATATTACTCTAGTTCACGTGACCGATGGATTCTGCAAGTCGGGGGGACTCTGGGAGCGCCGCTGGAAGTTTCGCTCCTATCGCCATGATTCACCGGCGACGCGGTCATGACGGAGTCGGAACATTGATAGTTAGTGTTTCCTCCGAGACGGTGAGCGCCCGTGCCGGTAAGGGGGGAGGTTACCTCGAAAAGGCGTCGTTTGCCAAGCGAGGCCGACTTCGAGAAAAGGTTTTTGTTTCGCCGAGCCGTGGTCAATTTTGGAAGGGGCGGGAGAGGAAGAAGATGATTCCAGCTCGTCGATTGATTAGACCGAATTCGACTTCCTGTCGGATGAGGTCATTCCCGATTTGCCAAGTGATGATGACGATATCGATGACGTTGATGTGGATCTGCGTAGAAGAGAGCATGGCCCTCCCCATGAATCGATTCTGAAAGTTAACTTCGAGCTCGCGAGGATGGCATTTTGCTGCCGAGGAGTGGTCGATTCGGTGACGGGAGGAAACTCTTCTTGTGGAGGGACAAATTTCAAGTTCCCAGTGATGTCCATTTCTGGGTTCCTGGGTATGAAGTTGATTATGCCGATCAGGTTCCCGATGGGTGTGTGGCCATTAATTATGATACGATGAAAGCCGGACTTCGCTTCCCTCTTCATCTTGTGACCACGTCGCTGTTGTGGTTTTTGGGGCCTGGCCCCGACCCAAATTACTCCCAACGGGTGGAGTACTATCATCGGGATCCTCTCTCTATTCGGCCGAGTCCAACCTCGGGCTTTTCCTTCTGCAAAAGAGCTGAATTGCTTGATCTCGCTAGCAAAGTGGGGGAAAGATCCGGGGTATTATTACGTTAAAGCCCGCCCCCATATGAAGATAGTTAAGGATCTCCCCAGTAAAGTCCAAGATTGGAGGGAGAAATGGTAGTTGGTAGGGGGGTTTGGCAGAGCCCTATTTATGCTTTAGGATCCCTTGGATATCGCGAGATCCCCCGCGACTACAGAACCTTTAAACGTAAGTTCTTTTGTTTTTGTTTCTTCCATAATACTGATTTAACTTTTTCTTCCTATTGCAGCTCCCAAGAACTCTAAGACCTCGGACCTCTCCGTCCCGTTCCTTGTTCGGTTGATCTAGGTGTGCCTGATCGATCCCGATGAGCGATCGTTGGTTGTTCTGCAGAAGCTAAAGTGTTTGGAAGCAGCAGGCTTGATCGTTCCACCTCGCTCCTCCCTCTCTGGTGATAATCCGGGTATGCGAGATGTTTGTTAAACTGTTAGCCCCTGTTTCAGAATTCTCGTCTCTTTTTCTGACCCGGTTCTCCCTTTTTCTCTTCCTATTTTCTAGTTACTTTCATCGAGCCTATTCGGCTACTTTCTGACAAAGCTATTGAAGCCATGGATAATCTGAACGTCGAGGAGCTCCGCGAGAAGGTTGCTCGAGCCTTGGACTTCTCCAAGCAGAAGAATGAGAAGAAGAGAAAAGCTCAGGCCCAGAAGGGCGACCAGGGCAAGAGAGGTGAGGCTACTGGGGCCCCTAGGCTTAAATCGAAAGCCCTTGCGCCGCCGCGGGGTCAAAAAAGAGTCACTCCCGATAGTCGGTTGGAAGGGAGCTCGCCTGCCCGCGCGCGACCCTCAGTCGACATGGAGGCTCTCCGGGAGTCTGAGAGCGGGAAGCTGGTGTATTCTGGGTCTGGCGGGAATCCTGACACAGTTTTTGAACTGACCGGTCGCCGGGACCGCGATGCGGAGGACATCACTTTTTTGGGTTGGAACCCCGTGTACTGCAAGAGGTATGGTCCGAAGTCCGACCTTATTTACTTGCTTCATTGTGTTGATTTTCGTCTTATGTATTGTTGTTATTCTGTAGGTACAAGCTGGATGATGGGGTGTTCCGTGGCGAAGCCACCCGCAACTTCATGTGGTCGCGGAACCTTCCCGGTAATGATGCCCAACCTCTCTACCTTCGGCGTATTGCCAATGATGCTGCTAAATCCTGGACCATGGTCCTTCATGAAGAAGCCCAGACCCAACACTTCTCGGAGAATATGACTTCGGGGGTCGCTCATCTCTATCGTTCCTTGGCCTTTTTCAAAAAAAGCCGGGAATAATACGATAAGGCTAGACTTCAAGCGCAGAAAGCCGAAGCCTTCTGTGTTCAGATGTGGGCCGATATGGAGAGGCAGATGAAGGATCGGGAGTCTGCCATTTCTGCCAAGACCACCGCCGAGGAGAAAATGAAGGAGGTGGTTCGCGAGAGGGATGATATGGGGAAGAAAATCCAGACGATGATGAAAGATCTCGACCTCCGAGCTATGAAGGAGAAAGAGAGCCTGGCCAAGATCGCCGAATTAGAGGATCGAGTCCGATACTTGGAGGCTGAGGTCCAACAGGTCCCTGCTAACATCAAATTCGAGCGAAACCACGCCTCGAACATTGCCTATATTCATTCATATGCCAATGTTGTTCGGGCAGTGCATCGGGTGGGCGACCTCGTAAGGGCCCAGACGGCTGTGAAGGAAGGATTGGTCAGCTACCTGCGCAATAACCCTGTTCGCGAGAGAGGAGATCTCCCAATCAAGGATCTTGCTGTTTTCGGGGTTGATTTTAGCTTCCTTCCACCCAGCGCCAATCTTTACGACCCGAACGAGCTGTTCGAGATGCTGGCCCAGGCAGAGGCCCAGGTTGCTGGTGGCGGCGATGAGGCCGAGGATGGAGTTGGTGTAGCGGAGGATCAGGCTGGCGTCGAGATTCCTGAGGTCGAACATAATGTGTTGACTAACTCTGTTGAGGGGACCTCGGATGCTCCGCCGGTTTGATTCCTCGGGAGTGTTTTTCTGCGGCAGTATGCCATTGCCTTCGGGCACTTTTTATGTAATCGCCCTTCGAGGTTTGTACCAAGTTGCCTTCGGGGCGTAAGTTTCTGTCGCCTTTTGTCGTTGTACTGTGGTCGCCTCCAGGCATTGTACTTTAGTTGCCTTCGGGCTTAATTAATGAAGTTTCCCTCATTTCAATCCTGCAATCGATGTTGTTTGTCTTTATTTCTTGCTTCTTCTTATGATGGCTTGTTTGTTTTTGCTGATGCTTTGATGTTGGTGAACTCGTGTATCTTCATTCCTGAGAACCTAGATAATAATCATGATAAGAGATCTGTAAACCGACAATGATTCCGACCTGTTTACCTTAACGTTTTTGGCTTTGTCGACTTAGAATGGGTATGAGATTTAGTAGTCGACTTAGACTGGGCATCTTGACCAGGAATTAAAACATAGATGGTATCGATCTTTTTACCTCAAGAAGTTTTTGTCTTTGTCGACTTAGATTTGGGTATCTTGACTTAGTAGTCGACTTAGGCTTGGAGACATCTTGACGACCGAGGTCGGCTTATAGATGATATGCGACCTTTTTGCCTCCGAAGTTTTTGGCTTTGTCGACTTAGACTGGGTATGCGACTTAGTAGTCGACTTAGACTGGGCATGCGACCGGGGTCAGCTTATAGATGGTATGCGACCTTTTTGCCTCAAAAGTTTTTTGGCTTGTCGACTTAGGCTGGGTATGTGACTTAGTAGTCGACTTAGACTGGGCATGCGATCGAGGTCGGCTTATAGATGGTATGCAACCTTTTTATGATCATGAGCTTATGAAGATCCTTATTTTGTTTCTTTTATTTACGAATCTCTTCATTTCTTTACGAGCTCGTGAGAGGTCGGGGACCAGTCCCCCGAGTTCGTGAATGAAAGATTTTTATGAGGTTTCTTAGAGAAGAAGCTTTTGTATGTTTGTTTTGTTTTTCACTTGCGAACCTTTTCATTGATCGAGCTCGCGAGAGGTCGGGGACCAGTCCCCCAAGTTCGCGAATGAAAAATCTTGATACAAAGTTTTGGTAAGAGGAGAAAGCATAATTCTCATATAACTGACACAAAAACATGATGCATGTCCGAATTGAAAAAATTACTGATAAAACTTCTTTAAGTAGATCGCATTCCATGGATACATTGCAGGGATGCCCTCCATACTTTCAATCTCGTAAGCCCCATTCGGTAGGCATTTTGAGATTTTCATCGGGCCTTCCCAAGTCGGGCCAAAAACTCCTTTTCCGGGACTCAGGGATTTTCTTTTGGGCCGAGGTCGCCAACTTTGAATCTCCGAATTTTTTTTTTCGGTTGAAGTATTTTTCGACCTTTGCTTGTAATTCACGTTTTTTCGGGTTGGCCTCTAATCTCGCTTTTCTTGAGTAGGTCGAGGTTGAGGAGATAGCTTGTCGTTGTTTTACGTAATAGTCTGCGATGCGGTGATTTACGACAATGACCTCGGCGATATATTTATACATTCGACAATATCTGAAAAGCGTCTACTTTGTTGAGTTCGAAAAGTGGTCCTGTATGACCATAGGATGCTCGGGAGTTTGAAAGCCCACAGTCCTGTTGACTCGATCAGTTGTGTTTTCAAAGTATGTTTGATTATCTTGTTTACTGCTTCGACTTGTCCGTTAGACTGAGGATGATATGGGGTTGAGAAGAGCTTTGCAATTTTCCATTTGGCGAAGAAAGCGTCGATCTCGAAACCGTCGAGCTAACTACGTTGTCCGTGACGATCGACATGGGAGGCGAAGCGGCATATGATGTTTTCCATATGAATCTGATAATCTTCTCTTGAGTAATTGTTGCTAAAGGCTCTGCTTCAGCCCATTTGGTAAAGTAGTCAACTGCGACCACAGCGAACTTCGAACTTCCGGGGGCCTTCGGGAAAGGACCTATTAGGTCGATTCCCCATTTTGCGAATGGCCATGGGCTATATATCGAGGTGAGCTCTTAGGGAGCTCGCTTGATTGTTGGGGCGAAGAATTGGCGTTGCTTGCACCCTTTTTTTACGTATCGATTGCATCTTTCGCCAGGGTTAACCCGGTAATAGCCCCTGTCTCGATCGTCTTATGGACCCGGAGATTGGCATGTGGTGTGGTTTCCACAATCTCCTTCATGTATTTCCTTTAAAACTATCTGGCCTTCTTCCGGTGTGATGCACTTCAATAATGGCAGCGAAAAACTTCACTTGTAGAGTTGCTCGTTTACCATGGTGTACCTTGCTGCTCTCAGTTGTAAACGACGAGCTGCGACCTTGTCTTCTGGCAGTGTCCCTTTCACGATGTAGTTTCTGATCTCGGTCATCCAACTTTCCTCGGGGATCGTGATCTGGAAGACTTCCATTCGAGAATTTGATGGGTTTTTTTTATTTGCCCAAGTGATTTCCTTTACGTCGATGGTAGTGCGACCTGCGGAGGGAACGTTGAGCCTTGTGACGGCGATGTTGTCCATGTCGGCAGTTCCTTCTGAGGTGGCTAAACGAGCCAAAGCATCCTCCTGTGTGTTGTCTGCCCGTAGTACGAGCTCTATCTGTACTTCCTCAAACTTTTCTGCGAGACTCCTTGCTATCTGTTGGTATTTCATCATCTGCTCGCCTTGTGTTTCGTATTCTCCCGACATTTGGCAGACGACCAGTTGAGAATCACTGTAAACCTTCAATTTTCGTACTCCAATGGCCATGGCCATTTCCAGACCGTTTAATGCTTCGTATTCTACCTCGTTGTTGGTGGCGTGGAAATCGAAACTTATAGCCGTCGTGAATGATTGTCGCTCAGGACTGATTAGGATCACCCCAACCCCTGCTCGGGTGCTCGTCGAGGAACCATCGACGTGCAGTGTCCAGGGGACGTCGATAGTCTCAGAGGCCTTTTCCGGAAAAGTGAGCTCGGTAAGGAAATCGGCGAGTACCTGAGCTTTGATCGCGGTCCGAGGTGCGAATGTGATTCCAAACTGCCCTAATTCGATTGACCATTTAAATAATCATCCTGCTGTGTCGGGCCGATGCAAAACTTGTCTTAAAAGCATGGTGGTTAAGACTTCGACTTGATGGTCGCAAAAATAGTCTTAGCTTTCGGACACTCATGATCAAGGCGTATGCGAGCTTCTCGAGGGGTGGATACTTGAGCTCGGCATCATTGAGGGTTTGGCTGACGAAATAAATGGGCAAGTGGTGTTGGCCATCTTCTCGGACTAGGACTGTGCTGAGAGCGGACTCCGAGACTGCTAGATATAAAAACATTTTTTCTCCAGGGATGGGTTTCGCCAAGATTTGGGGATCGGATAGGTATACCTCGAGCTTCAAAAAGGCGGCTTGACATTGCTGGGTCCATGAGAATTTTTCTTTTTTCATGGCTTCAAAAAAAAGGTTTGCACTTATCTCCCATCCTAGACACGAATCTGTTCAGGGCCGCAAGACAACCAGTCAACCTCTGGACTTCTTTAATGTTAGGAGGTGGTTTCATATCCGTGATGACTTTGATCTTCGAAGGATTTGCCTCGATACCTCGCTGACTGATGATATGGCCTAAAATTTTCCCCGATCCCACTCCGAAGCTGCACTTCTTAGGGTTCAAACGCATGTTGTATCTTCTCAGGATATCAAACGTTGTTGCGAGGTTCCCTAGATGATCTTCTTTTTTCTCACTCTTAACTACGATGTCGTCGATATATACTTCCATGGTCTTCCCTATCTCGTCGGTGAACATCCGGTTTACGAGGCGCTGATAGGTTGCTCCCGCGTTCTTCAATCCAAAAGGCATCCTTTTCCAACAATAGACGTTCTTCTCTGTTAGGAAAGATGTGTGTTGCTGGTCGTCTTTGCTCATGGCGATCTGATGATATCCTGCGAATGCATCCATGAAAGTCATCATCTCGTGCCCGGCCGTGCTGTCGACGAGGTGATCGATGTGTGGCATCTGAAAATAGTCTTTTGGGCACGCTTCGTTGAGGTCGGTGAAATCGATACATAGCCGCCAAGAGTTGTTCGTTTTTTTTACTAAAACTGTGTTGGCTACCCGCTGTGGTTGGTCGGTCTGCTCGATCAACTTATTATTCAGCAGTTTCTCCACTTTCTCAGCTAAGGCCATGTATTTCTCGGGGCTGAACTTCCTCCTTTGTTGGGATATCGGCCTCCTTGTCGGATCGATGTTTAGTTTGTGCCATGCGACCTCAGGGTCGATTCCAACCATATCTTCGTGTGACCACGCGAACACATCTAAATTTTGCTTGAGGAAGTCTATCAATTGAGCTCACAAATCGCTGGGTATTTGTGTCCCGATGGTGACACTTAGCTCTGGCCGGTCGAGGTCAACCGAGATTATTTCGAGTTCTTCGATGGGAGTTGCACGTTGGTCACTTCTTTCAATTCTTGGATCAAGACTCGATTTTTGTTGTTCGGCATCGATCTCCATTGGTTCGAAACCGAGGCGGGGTTCTAGATCGGGCAGGCCTTTCGTGGGCTTCTCCTTGGTCTCGATGTCGATTTCCATGGGTGTTTTGCTGGTTTTCATCACATTATTTATTTTCATTTCGTCGTTTTTCTTTTCTTTTTGAGGTGGAGTTTGGCTTGTACTACCTAGCCTCATTCCGGGTTTTCTACCATAATAGAAAGCAGAATTTAAATTGACACAAGAGTAAGTCAAACATTTTCTTGCTGCGATTTGGTCACCTTTAATGGTGCCGATCTTCCCGTCATATCTGGGGAATTTGATACAATAGTAGTAAGATGAGGCAGAAGCCTCGAACTCATGTTCAAAAGGCCTACCGAAGAAAGCATTGAAATTGGAGGGAATGTCGATGATTACGAAGTCCAACTGCCTTGTCGCCTTTACCTCGGGGTCCAGGGTTGAGGTGATCTCCACTGACAAACGAATCATTCCGTAGGCTTCGACAGACTGACTCCCAAACCCTCGAATTCCGACTTCGCATGGCTCGACGTAGGAGTGGAAATCGCCGAGCTGATCCAGAGTCTTTTTGAAGAGGATGTTGCAGAACGCCCCGTTGTCGATCATGATGCGATGGACCAGATCCCCCATTATTCGGGCTGAGATTACGAGCGGGTCCCAGTTCGGGAAAACCATTCCGTCCTTGTCTTCTTCAGTGAAGGTGATTTGCATTTGGCTCGGGGCGATGGCATTGACCGGGAGACAGCATAAAATGGAATTGTCGAGTGCTCGCATTTCGGCCTTCTGACGTCGGTTTGACAAAGAGGTCGCTGGGAGAAAACCCCCAAGGGTTCCCCCTGTTGGGCAGATCATGTGGATTACTCTGTTTCCCGCTCCTTCCGGGATCTGTGGACCTTGCCTCCCCTGGTCGAGTTGGTTCCCATGCAGAGGTGCTCGTTGCTGGTTTTGCTGCTGTCTTGGTTTGACGAACCTCTCTAACTTCCCTTCCTCGTATAGCTTCCAAAGTTCTCTATGCAGGCCGCGGCAATGCTCGGTGGTGTGTCCGATGGAATTGTGATAGTCACAAAACTTCCTCGGATTGAGTTTGGAGGGATCTTGGAACATTTCTCTTGGCGGAGGTATCGTCTGTCTATCTTTGATTGCTTGGAAGATCTGTGCTGCGTTCTGGGTCAGGTTTTCGAGGAGTTTTACCTCCAGGGTGTTGTCAATTGGCTTGAAGGTCCCCGGAGCTCGGAAATTAGCCGGCCCTGGCTGTCGAAAAGGCTTCTCGGACTTCGTATCTGATTTCTTGACCTCGGTTTTCTCATTGTTCGGTCGTTGCTCGCCTAGCCTAGAGGTAAGGATTTTGGCTTTGGTGATCATGACGCCTGCTCGGTATCTGAAATCAGCATAACTTGTGGGGTATTCCTTGTTCATCATTTTCCAGAGCTTAGTTCCCTTATTTAAATCATGCATTATCCCCAGTACTTTGGCTTCGTCTCCAAGTGGTTCGCCCTCCATGATAAGCTGGTCGATGCGATCGATATACGCCCGGTCCGACTCCTCCTCGAGCTGGTCAATGTTCGCGAGACGTTGCTTGGTTCCTTTGTGTGGTGTTAGAGACACGAAGTGAGTGAGGAACAGCTGCGCCATCTAATGGAAAGACTCTATAGACGTTGGCGGTCGGGTGTTGAACCATCGGTAGGCTTGGTCGCCTAGAGTGAGTGAGAAAAGTCGGCACTGGGTGGCATCGGTTGGCCCCATCGAGTTCATATAGGAAGTATACTTGCTTATGTGATTGATGGGGTCAATTTTTCCGTCGTATTGCGTGATGGAACTTGTGTTGATTTTGATTTGCACGGGAGCGAGCATAACTGTGGGTGACAGGGGTGAGATGGGAATTTTGGTGGTGAGAGGTGTTCCCCTTTTGTTCGCTATTTGCTCCTGCAAGTCTTTGATATTCTGGAGGATGGCGGCCAATTGAGGGCTCTCATTCTGGCCATCAGCTTCTTCTCGGCGTTGGCGAGGTGGGGTGTTCTCACCTCGTTGGCGAGGTGACGGAGTCCGTCGATGTCTGTAGGGCGATGGGGTTCTTTCAGCTCTCCGGGGCGAAGAACTTCGCTCGAGTCGATCCTTTGCCGATATTCGTTGCTGGGGTTCACGCTGGGCCACCGATCCTAAAAAAGATCCTTCTGGTTCTGCATGGTCGCGATATGTCGCCCCAGTTCGGTCCCTATGGGGCCCTCGAGCTTGGTGTGGGCCGCAACTGAAGCTTTCCGAAAATAGGCGTCAGTGGATTGGGTTTGGCCCCTCGTTCGGATTTCGCCGGTAGCGCGGGGTGTATTGTGCCCCATGGGAATTGACCTATTGACTTTCCTTGAGGTGGGGTCCTTCGTAGCGAGGTTGTTCTCTGCGAGGTCCCACGGGGCGAGGCTCCTCATGCATCTGGCCCTTGCCTTTGCTCTCAGTCTTCCGGTTCAGGTTGTGGCGCAGGTCGTCAGCATGGACCCCCATTTCGGCCTGTCTCTTGCGCAACTCAGCAATGGCCTCGTCGATATCTTTCGGGGTGCGGGTTTGTTCTAGCTTTTGAGTAACTCCGGTGGTGGGTCCTCCAGCCTTGCGGTTGCTAATGGTTGGGCCACTAGCCCCCGCTCCGCCGGAGCGACATGAAACTGATGTTTTTCTTTTGGAAACGAAAGATGCTTGAGACATGGTTCGAGCTATTTGAGTGATTCGATCGCGGTGGGTTTGTATGGAAGATTCGTGAGGAATACTCCAATGAGAAAATGCTAAGGACTTAGCTTTTGTATTTCTTAAAGAGTACCCTCCTTCTAGCGCCAATTGTTGTGTGCTAAAATAATTGGATTATAGTTTAAGATGCGGCTCTCGAATCTTAGCAACACAAACAATAAATGAGATGGATGAGTTATATTAATGACTTATGATTGTTTTGAGAGAATAAGTGTTGGGTAATAAATTGACAAGAGTTTTGGTATGGTATTGAATTCTCTAGTGTTTTTGGCCATAAATGACCCATATATATAGGGTTTGGGAGAGTGGAGTCCACTCTCCCTGAGTACAAGTACAAGGAGCCGAAAGTGATTCTGCAAAACATTAAATGCTACAAGATTGATGTGACCCAGGTCAGAGGTCGCTTGAGGGGTCGTCCGCGTTATTGGGCTTTTCGGCACGTCGCCGGGACGTCGCCCTAGGTAATTCCGGATAATCAGAGAATTAGCCCGTTTAAGTACTTCTAGTCATTCATCATTACTGTCATTTACTGACATTCCTCTGATTAAGGCCATCCTTGGGCATGGTCTTCAGTGTGGCTGGTCTGACACTAGTCACATCATAGTTAATGCTTTGTACTTTTATTTATCTCCGACCTGCGAGATATGCTCTGATCGCACGCCTGGGTGCTGGGATGCTTTTCATTCCGCTCCGAGCCGCGAGGTGCTGTACTTGTAGAGAATTTAGTTTGAACCCTTCTCAGACATTTTTAGGTCGCGCCCGACCTGGCGCGATACGCTTACAACAATACTTGATGACCTTGTCAAAGAAATTACTCCATCTGTCTCAAACTTGTTTTCCTGTATTCCGTTTTGGGCGTCCCATACTTGTTTTCCTATTTCCTTAAATGGAAATTTCTACTTTATCACTTTATCACATAAAATACTAATAAATAATTTTTTTTAACCCCAACTACCCATCACTTTATCACTTTATCATATAAAATATTAATAAACAACTATTTTTATCCAACACTTTATCACTTTTTTCTTAAAGCCCGAGCACCAGTAAATAGGAAAACAACTATGGGACGGAGGGAGTACTTGTTTTTCATTAGAATATTGTATATTCTTAAAGTAGTACAAATTCAAATAAATACCGGTACTCATTGAGGTACGATTTATTACTCTTTATAGTAGCGTAGCATAAATTAATTTGATTTTGTTTTATACGCACCATGAGGTTGTAGGCCTATCATAAATCCAAAGCATGGACTTTTCGTTTATTCATGTTGCCACTACATCCGACATTATTGTTCATTGTGGAATCAATCAATTTTGACGAATCTTAAGCAAATAATATAACAGAGGGAATACAATCAACTAGTAATGAGGTGACAAAGCAATTCAAACAAAGAAGAACCAAGTGTTACTCATTAAAGGTATTACTACACATTTTTCGACTTCGGCCCCAGGGCATAGCCAAACGGTGATATGGGGAGAAGTCCATCGACAATGCAGGTTCGAATTTTGTGTGGGATAAAATTTCCACTACAATATTAGAGCATCCACAATGGTCCATCTAAAGTGTATTTATTCATTAGATGAATGAAAATTGGTGTTAAAACTATTGTGGATGATATTTAAATTGGAGAGAGAATGTCATTCATCCAAATATATGGATAGAGAGAGAAAATATTTTTTTGCATAAAAGTGGGTAGAAATAAGGGGATGGTGGAACGCATAAAAGATGTATGAATGAGTGAATGATTGATAAACATCGTGAGAGTGTTTTTAAACAATTGAATATTTGAAAATTAGTGATATAGAGATGATGGAGAAGATAGGGTGGATGGATAAATTTTCATTCATCCATTGTGGATGTTCTTGGGGAGAGGGGGTGGGGGGTTGTCTCAGAAATATGAATGGAGTGGATAAAACCCGAAGAGTTGATCTATAGTGTGCATTTTCAAAACGTGCAATTTGTGTCAAATGAAAATAAGGTGTATATAGTATAAACAAGTTGCATATTTTAATAAAGCAAATCATATATTTAAAAAAATAAATTTAAATTACAAAGTACACCCAATGCATATAATACTTTTTCAAAATTCGTGTCAGACAGAACTCTACAACACACCTACGTATGTGATACAACATCTTAATACAGTGCGATATACTATTATACTGGCCAACATATAATACATCAATTTTGGGATCTATCTCAAAATTCGTCTCAAGTCAAACTCTCAACATTAATTTGACTCTCAATTCTATGTATTGAGAATTAAGGGTATAAGTTAGAAAAATATCTCCCAATTCGCTAACCAATTAAGTCAAATTTGGATATATTTATTAAGAAAGAGTCTTGTGTGAAATATTGCACACTAACATTATGTGCAATCCAAGCTAAAAGGGAAAAAAATTTAAAAAACTCGCTGGTCGCTCTCGACCCGGGTCACCCGGCAAAAATTCGCGGGTCGCCTATGGGCCCGGGTCGCCAAAAAAAAATGGGCCAGGGAAAAAGGGTAAAACGCGTCTCATAGGTCAAAACACAAAATCAAATTGCGGCGTCGCTGAAACCGCCACAATTAACAATCAGAAAATCACATCGCAGATCGAAAAATACACATCGCGAATAAGAAATCAAGAAGAATAACACCATCATAAGAATGGAAAACTCAGAAAACATGGGAGATTCTGGAAAGTTGATAGTAACACGAGTAGAATCAAGTAATTCATCAGTACCAGGTAAAAAACGCGTACATACTTCGCAAAAATGTTACTATAGAACATAAACAATTTGTGAAAAAAAAGCGATTAGGAAAACATGTGTGATTATTACTAAATTGTTACTGTATATAACAAAACTTTGTTACCTCATGAACTTTTAATTGTTACTGCATATACAGAAACTGTGTTACTGTATATACAAAAACTGTGTTACTGTATATACAAAAATTGTGTTACTTCATTAGATTGCGTTTATTGCTTGTTACTACCCATAGTTAATTTTCTACTGTATACTAATATAAATGTTACTACATAAAAAATAAAAACAGGCAATGCACCCATTATACGACTGGAAGCAGTATCATCAGATTTAGAGTGCACAACTTAAGAAATAAACACTGATTTTGATGAATACAGTGGTTCATTAATTGGAATTAAGAGACGGACAGTAAACCTGATGTATGACCTATACCGTAAACATGCACGGTGTGTCGGATTTAGTGTTCGAAGATCAACAGGAATTTTATCTAAAGATGGCAATAGGGTATTGACATCAAAACTGTTTGTATGTTCTTGTACTGGTGAAAAGAGATCAAAAAATGAAGAGCAAATTACAACTTTCAAGAGAAAAAAAATGTGGAATTACTAGAACCAATTGCACAGCTCAAATGAGAGTAAGACTAACTGAAGATGGACAATATGAGGTGGTAAAACACCTGCAGGAACATAATCATCCATTGACAAGAAGAGAATGAAATCATTTGCACCGTTCCGAAAGAGTAATCAAAGAGGGAAAAACAATTGCTATCACAGAAATGACATCATCTGGATTAAGACCATCTGATTCATACAGATATCTATCAATGAGTGCAGGGGGTGAGGATCAAATAGGACACACAATGAAAGACCACCTGAACTTTGTACATCGTACAAAGATGAAGAACATAGAAGGAGGAGATGCAAAAACTTTCATGGAACTAATACAAAACCAAGAGGATGAGGAAAAATAGTTCTTTTACAGGTGTGTTACAGATTTTTTCTTAAAAAGCCGATTTTACTATATGTTATTTATATGAAAATTTGTATTACTATAGGGTTCAAATGAATGATGAAGGAAGGATGAAAAATATTTTTTGGAGAGATTCAATGATGAAGGAGGATTTTGATTTATTTAGTGATGTGATGGTCTTTGATACAACATACAGAACAAATAGATACAATCTGATTTGTGCACCATTTGTTGGGATAAACCATCATTGGAAGAACACAATGTTTGGCTGTGCGTTCTTATCCGACGAGAAAATAAAAACTTTTGAGTGACTATTTACATTGTTCAGAAAATCAATGGGCGGGAAAGGACCAACAACAATATTCACTGATCAGGATCAAGCCATTCCAAATGCAATAGAAAAGGTTATAAAAAAATAAATGTCTGACTACAAAGATGTGTGTTACTGTATTAACCAATATATTGATACTATATATTTATAATTGTGTTACTGTATCTGTACTGTTTCAGGTGTTCCCAGAAACTGTTGGGATTATACTGGAAAGTATGCTTTTACTTTGTATAATCAAAACTGAATTTCGGACTTATTCACTGAAATAAATTGTTTATCACTGATGCTTTAAATATCATCGAATGTCACATATATTTACTGCATAACTGTTCAATAAATAGTATGTGTTACATTGTAGTTAATTTAGTGATACCAGATCACAGAAGATTAAATTAACAGACCCTTGTAACTAAAAGTACACCATTCACGACCTAGATGGAAATGAACAATCCATCGTGAAAGGTTGAAGCGTAAGGCTCGGATTGGCTTGTCTTGACCAAGAAATTACACTAGTGCATGACTGATGCACTGAATAGGACCTACAGGAGGACAAATTCTTCAGAACTGAACAAGGAAGAATTAGACCTCAGTGGTTCGTTATTTCTTAATCTTCGTTCCTTAAATAGGATCACGTGTGGTTGGTAACTATTGCTTTGACTTATCATGGGTAGAGAATCAACGAGATTCAATACTTTTATCTTGGACAATATTATTGGTCACATGTGATTGCTAAGATTTAATAAGGAGAATCGTGTGCAAGTACGCTTGTTCGATTTGCCCCCTTGGGAGGTTCATAAGCTTTATCATACCAAATCTTGCAAGTGGAGCTAGTTTCCGGTATGGATAATAATGTTGAACCGTTCCTTAACCAAGGACAAAAGATATTAATTAACGGAAAGTTATTTCAGTGGCTTGAATTTATTAATGGGCTAGATAATCTTAAACACGGGAAATAATAACCGGGAGCCATATTGACCGTAATATGGGTTAAGATGGATAGTGCAATATTAATTATGTAGTGAGATTAATTAATATTTATGAGCTTGAATAATATTGTGGCTCAATATTGATAATCTTAATTCTCCTAAAGGCCCCCTAAGTAGCCCAACATATAGTCCAATAACTGGAAAATATGTTTAAAATAAAATAAATATTGTTGCTTATTTTTCCTCATAATTTTTTTAAATTTATGGATAAAAGGGAGAAAAAGATTTTCTTTGAATTTTGTTATGGAATGAAGATATGTATTCTTGGAATACAAGATTGTCTCATTAAATTCAAGAAATCTCCCACTTGGTTATCCATAGAGCAATTTTCGAAATTTTTGATAATTAAGGGAAATGAAGATTTTCTTGATTTTCTTGAAAAGATATTATGGAAGATATGTATTTCTTGAAATACAAGAATATCTCATAAAATCAAGAAGATCCAAATCTTGGATTCTTGCCCTATAATTTTTTTAAATATTCCATAACAAAAAAGTAGGTGGGATTTTGTGGAATATTATAATTATGGGAAAAAAAAATATAGGAGATATATTCAAGATTTCTTGGAGATCAAGAAAAGATTTTCCCACATTGTTTTTTTGCCCCAAAATTTCGACCACCACTACTCTATAAATAGGGGATGATTCTTTCATTCCCAAGTACAATTTCATGTCTTTGGAAAAATTAGTAAATCCACAAAGGTGGTGCAACAAAGTTTATTTTCCTTTTGTTAATTGTTCACAAAGCGTCCTACCACCGGATAGTCGAAAGCGAAGGATTAAGGGAATACTTGGGAAGTTCTTTTTTGTGTGTCTAATCAACAAGACCATTGCCGCCCCAAGAGGTATGTTCACGTAAACTCGTAGAATTTCCGCATGCGTAGGATTTACGTGAATTGATTATATGCATGATTTGTTGTTGGATTATTATTTGAATTAATATAGGATTAATTCATGCTAGTAATAATTATAAGAATTAAATTTGTATTTAAATATTCATCCCGAATAGATCCGTGCAACTTATTCCCCAACAGAAATAAGACAAATGCTTTCATTTATATAGACTCGCAATGTAATGCAAATGAAAAGCAAGTTTGCGAATCGAAATGTGATGACACATTCAAAGAAGCGTTTAAGAAATGCTTATCGAGGTGTGCTACCGATGAGGAGTTTGAAAGATGTTGGAAGGACATGATTACAACTTATAACTTAGAGAATAACTCGTATTTTATGAGAATCTACAGTTTGAAAGACAAGTGGTGCACTGCTTTGAGCAAAGACTTCTTCGATTATTGTCTTCCCAAAGGAGTGAGAGTACAAACAGTTCAATCTCTTTCAAGACAAACAAAACAACAAGCTTGACAGATTTTTGGGGTGTTTTCAACAAAGTAGTAAAAGCTTGGAGGGCAGCAGAAGATGAAGATAACTTCAAGAACACAACAGTACAGCCAGAATCTTCACTACAAATTAATGGAATGGTGAAACACGCTGCAAAAATATACACACTTTCTCTATACAAAAAATTTGAAAGAGAGTTTCTGAGAAGCATTTCATGCACTTCAATGATTTAAAAGGTTATGGACACAACGATGGTGTATGGTGTAACAAGAAATGGTGAGTTACACAATGTCACTTATAATTTTACCATGAAATATGTAGAATGCACCTGCAAAAAGTTTGAAGAATGTGGACTACTGTGCAGCCATTGCTTATATGTACTACACATAAATTCTATAAACAGAATACCAGCACTATACATAAGGAAAAGATGGACTAAATCTGCAAAGTTGGAAGTTTGGAACATAAACAAGGGCACAAAAGAAAGCTGGAAGGCTGACAGTTGCATTCCGTGGCGTCACGAGATGGTAACAAAGAGTTATAACCTCATTATAGAAAGTGAAAGGAAGCCGGAAGCAAGGAAGATATTAGAGGAAGTGTACAACAAGGATTATACAGCTATACAGGCCTTACCATCAGAAGAAAGTCCAGAGGCTTCAGTTGATTCTACACGAGGGACAACTATACTAGACCCTAAACGCACAAAAACAAATGGGAGAAGTCAAAGGATAAAAGGCCATTTCAAAAAGAACAAGAAGAAGAAGAAAGAATTGGAAGCAGAAAATGGATCAGTATCAAAAAACAATGAATTTGGATCGAGAACACCAAACGTTCATTTATTCTGATATATTCTTATAGTAAAACTGTATGGCTTCATTAAAATTCTATAGTTTATTCATGTTTGGATACAATGTGTTACTACATGTTTACATTTTGTGTTAATTTACATGTGGTTATAAGTGTGTTACTGCATCATATATGTGTGTGTTACCACTTGTTGAAAAGTATGTTACTGTATGGCTTCATTAAAACTCTATAGTTTATTCATGTATGGAAAGTGTATTAAGAATGTGTTACCACATGTTTGCATTTTGTGTTAATTTACATGTGGTTATCAGTGTGTTACTGCATCATATATGTGTGTATTACTACTTGTTGAAAAGTGTGTTATTGTATGACTTCATTAAAATTTTATAGTTTATTCATGTCTGGATACAGTGTGTTACCACATGTGTGTATTTTGTGTTAATTTACATGTGGTTATCAGTGTGTTACTGCATCATATATATGTGTGTTACCACTTGTTGAAAAAGCGTGTTACTGTATGGCTTCATTAAAATTCTATAGTTTATTCATGTATGGAAAGTGTATTAAGAATGTGTTACCACATGTTTTCATTTTGTGTTAATTTACATGTGGTTATCAGTGTGTTACTGCATCATATATGTGTGTGTTACCACTTGTTGAAAAGTGTGTTACTGTATGGCTTCATTAAAATTCTATAGTTTATTCATGTATGGAAAGTGTATTAAGAATGTATTACCACGTGTTTACGTGTGTGTTACTGTATTACATAGTTAGAATCATATCCTATTCATGTGTTACATATCATTTACATATATGTTACGACATATTTAATATGTGTGTTACTATAATAGAACAAAAACCACAGAAAACATAAAAACGATAATTACCTAAAGGATTTGTTATTGCACCAGAATCTTCATTACAGATTTATGTTATTTGTAAACAAGTTTGTTCCTGGTGAGACAATTTAACCGTGTGTTACTATATCACTATAAGAATGTTACTATACTCCAGAAAGAGAATTAAAAATTAAACCTATATACCTGTTGCAGGTATATAGTTCTTGTTTGTTAAATGATAACATTTCACCCTGGCAGCATAAATAAAATAAAAAAAAAGTTATAACATCACTTATAAAACAGCAAAACCATAAACAAAAACATATAAACAACAAAAAGACATGATCTGTTTTTTAAACAAGGAATCGGCCTTGTTAGCTACCAACATCCCCCAACCCAAAATACTATCATCAACAAAAGAGATTTGTTAGCCCCTAAACCATTAACAACAACCTAAAACACAACAACAAAACAACCCTAAAAAAATGATCAGTTTTTGTCAGAAAAACCAATTCCACCCATCCTAACCACCAAAATATATCAGTCTAAAAATAAAACAAAAACATATAAGCCTAAAAAGCCTAGGAAACCATCAGTCTGTTACAAAAACACTACTTCTTCAGTGGCCTTTGCCTAAGATTCTTCCTGCGATTTTCAGCAAGAATTTTTTGCTTTTTTTTCTTTTTCAAGGCATCTTCTTCCTTCTCGCGAATCCGTTTCACCAAATCAGGCTTGCCCGTATAAAAATCATACACCTAATCCATGATTTGATCCCTATACACATTCAAATCAGACATGACGACCCTTGCACATATCTCACCTCTAAGGCCTGACCTTATATTAGCCTATCAATAAGAAAAAAATACACAATATGAATAGAACATAAAAACCTTAACCAGAAAAAATAGAAAAAAAAAGGCTACAAGTAAGGAAAGAACAGTAACACACCTCCAAGAGGTTGGGCTCTGTATAGGGAATGCCGTCAAAGTGAATGTTATGGTGCATCATAAAAACACCACAATCCTTGTTCGATTCAGCACTCTGCCATGGGAAATTGATGTGTTCAATTTCATACATTGCCACATCACCAGCACTTAGATGTTTCTTTGTCTTCAGAAACCTAATGATCACCTTATACTGATAAAAAAAGAAACAAATATTATAATTTAAAAAAGACAAAAAGACAAAAAGACAAAAAGACAAAAAGAATAGAAAAATTGACAGAGAAACAACACTGACCAGTATTTTCACACACTTATCATAGGAAGAAGGATCGACATACTTCATGTTGTCAAGATACTAAATTTTTTCAACAGAAAAATTCACAACAACACAAGCAAAATGGTTGTGAACAACAAAAGGGATGAAAATCTGCATACAGAGAAATAGTATTACTACAAAGACAACAATTGTATTACAAAAAAATATAAAAGATATGAATCAAAATAGAATATATATGTTACTACAAGACTAAAAATGTGTTACTACAAAGAACAGAAAAAGTTGCCAGTTCATCATCAATAAGGTTAACATCAGGGAACAAGCTGACCCATTCATCGAATGCACTAAGAATTTCTAACTCTTTTTTCATAGTGTTTGCCTTGGAAGTTAAAATGTTGTACAATGGGGACTACACAAAAAAATGACAGAAAAAAATATATAAAAATCAGAAAGAACAAATCACATGAGTAACTGTAAAAAATAAAAAGTGTTGTTAAAATTACTTACACTACAAGCAGTGCTGAATACAAAACGAGGCAGCTTCGATGCATTAGTAAATTTGGACAAATTAACATTGATCATCATACAGATGGCATCAACTACACAGCTGGAAATCTCAATATTCGGGGACAGAGTAAGCAAATCATCCCTCGTCACCATATGAAACAAATGCTTACTATCGAAAAGTACATCACTGCAAAATAGATGCAAAAATTAAGAGATTATAAAACACAAAAATAGGGAGATAGATAGAAAAGGGTTTAACACAATGTACCACTTATCATTAGAATAATAAAAGACTTAATCAACAACTTCCTTGGCTGCAGTACCCAAGTAATCCACTAACAACCCATTTTTTTCATAAATTCAGAAACATAACCAGCACCGGTTTCGACTTCAAACTTATTAAGAAACAACTTAAAAGGATCATCAACCTCAGAGTCAACACCCTGTTCAGCAGTACAACCCTCTGTACCCATGCCCTCGTCGGTCTTACCATAGCTATCTTCGTTTTCATTGCTACCTTTCCCAATCTTTCCACCACTAATCTCCCCACTGTCCCCGCTACTCTCCTGGCTCGTCTCCTCACTATTCCCCGCATCAAGCTCTACTTCAGCAAAAGAATCATCCTCACCATCCTTATCAGCGTCATCATCCTTGTCAACACCTGCTCCAGCCTCATCCTTCTCATCTTCCTTATCCAAATCGGCTGCATCCTCAGCCTTGCCCCGTGCAACACGAGTAAAGGGATTATCAGGAAAGAGCTCAAAATTAGGCATCCCCTCAGCAAGCTCTCTAGCACGATGGAAGGTAAGACAAATATCATCAACAATCTCCCATACAGTACTGTCGTCCGAATTGAACTGAGAATTAGGCGCAACTTCTACATGATTATCAGCTTGACACGGAACACGCCCAAAAGACTTCTTCAATGAAATCAATTTTGACATGTAGAACTCAGACATTGCAGAAATGTCCTTCATCATGTAATCCAATATAGAACCAGAGTCCTGCATAAAAAAATGAGGGGGAAGTGTGTTACTACAATATATTTCATTGTGTTACTACAATATATTTCAGTGTGTTACTACAATATATTTCAGTGTGTTACTAGGTAGAATAACATACAACAGGTAAAACAAAGAGAACAAACCTTGCTGTCCAAAGATGACTGACTAAAAAATCCTTTAAAACCAGTAGTTTCCTTTGACTGCCCATTCACAGTAACGAGATACACGTCCTCTACGATATCACCATCACCGTAGACACCTGCACGACTCTCTTGAGAACACAGAATCTGCATCTTCTCATCTGTCCAGTGTTGAATGAGAGGAATACTAGATGGTTCAGCAATACCCCGCCATTTAATCCAGTGCATGTAGGCAATTTGAAGAATGAGCAAACATCCAATAACATTGTTAACACCATTGGTGTTAACAGCTTCAACGGCATCACACAACTCCTCAAAGACAAACGAACACCAGTCAAGCTTCGGGATCATTGACACATCCTCCATCGACTTCAAAACACCACTGCACAGAAGATGATTCGCAGCAGGGGCAAATAAGGATGACATCGCGTAGTACACAAACAACCGCTTAAAATCATCACCTCTATCTTGCATCTTTTCGAACAGCTTAACCAAAGATGACAACTTCCCAGAAATAGACAGACCATATTCATGATTGAACTTATCCGCAAGAGACCACCTCTCGCCCCTAGAGTAAGTAATAACATCGGACCCTGGGTTCCTAGGGATCATGAAGATGTCGTACACATCATCGGGGGTCAACAGGAAATTACGGTTCCTACCAACACTGAACATCCAACTACTATGATTAAAACGATTAACTGACCAACGAAGCAACTTATAATCAACTAGCTTAGACAACTTCAGATCCAACAAATCACCAAACCCTATACTTCGGACATCATTCTTTTGCTTTTCACTTAGATTATTTATCAAGTCAAACAACCTTTTTGGCCTACCATGAGGAGTGAACTCCCTGTAACAAAAGTGGGCAACATTAAAACAAACACAGTAACACAGTATCACACTTAAAAAGAAATATCATGAAAGCCACACTTGAAAAAATATCATCATCTACAGTATTATGAAAAGAACATACATACTTTTAAAAACAAAACACAGTAACACACCTAAAAAAAAGAAGATTATACCTCGTTTTAGGAACTTTAATGTCATCATCAACAGTATCAGATCCTTTTTTTGGTTTCTTTTTAACATCTCTTTTTTTCCACAGGAGAATCTCTTGCCCCATTGCCTCGTTTTCCACCACCAGAATGCCCACCAAATTCTAGCAAAAGAACAGGAGAACTATCTTCCTTTCCTTCACCCATTGTATAAACTACAAAAAAAAAAGACAAAAATATAAGTGTTGCTACATAAAGAACATATTGGAATAACACATATTACTATATTAAAAACAGAAATTTGTTACCAGTGGAAAAATAAAACATTAAATGTTCTTAAAAAAAATAGACAAATTCTTAACTACTGTATATAAACATGAATGTTAATATATAATAGACAATATGCATTTGCTACTGCATACAAATGAATATGTTACTGCATACAAATATAAGTGTTACTACAAAAACATTGTATATGTTACTACATTCCTAAAATTCAAAAAACACAACCAAAAAGGAATTTTTTACCACTGGAAAAAATAAAACATTAATGTTCTTAAAAAAATAGAAAAATACTTAACTACTGTATATAAACATGAATGTTAATATATACTCCCTCCATTTTTAATTAGATGTCGTTTTAGTCTTTTGAAATATTTTTAAAATAGATGTCGTTCTGAGATTTTCTCCCCCTTTATCTCATATTTACCCTTAATATTGTAATTTCAAATTTCAAATTTCCTATAAAAATGTTATGTGTATATTTTTTCAGCCAATAGCAATTGTTGTTAAAAATATTTAAATAATATTAATTAAGGTTAATTTTGGAAAAAAAGTATGTCCTTGTTTTATCTTAAAAACTCCAGAATGACATCTATTAAAAAATGGAGGGAGTAATAGACAATATGCATTTGCTAATGCATACAAATGAATGTGTTACTGCATACAAATATGAGTGTTACTACAAAAACATTGTATATGTTACTACATGCCTAAAATTCAAAGAACAAAACCAGCCACGAAATTCAAATAGAAAACACCAAACACACAGAAAAAATGAAAACCTGGAAATCAAACACAACATAAAACAATAAAAAAATATGAATAAAAACAAAAAAAATCAGAAAATCGTATAAAAGGCTATCAAATATATGAGCAAAAACTTACATAAAACACATCAAAACACTATACATAAACCACCAGGAGAACATAATAACATAAACGAATCTAGGGTTTAAAAGACGAAAATACATTTATAGAAAACCTAGGGTTTTTAAAACGAAACACATTATAACTACACATTATGATCGAAAATACGGCATACACACATACATGAATAGTAGTAAACAAAAACTCCTTCGAAAACTTACATTATCAGTTCAAAAACACAATCCTCCTCTAAAAATCCCCTCCTTATACTAAGACGATGCAACCGTAACTCGAAGAAACCGGCAACGAAGAAAAACGACAGAAAACCGTCGATAGTGGCCTTCGAAATCGGAAGAGAAACCAGGAGCGCGAAAACCAAGAGAGAGAAAAAAACGAGAAGACAAAACGGATTGACACGAAAAGTTTTGAAAAAGCGATATTTTTTTAATTAAACCCGCGGGTCGAACCGAATCCGACCCGAACCGGCTACCCGCGAGAACAAAAAAAAAGGCCCGCGAGCATTTAAGCCCAAAAACACTCAAATTGCACATAAGACCTGTATGCAATATTACATACAAGTTTTTGTCATTTATTAATTAGTATTAGTACTGATTCTATTTAACAGCGAATTATATTTAAAAAGAAAATTAATATAGAACACTAAGTTTTGTATGCATGTAGATGCACAGTGCACTCATTGTACATTTTAAAACTGTACAACTTATTTTATCTGAATTTATTTATACTAAAATATGTTATGTATTTTATATTAATAATGATATGATTCAAGATAAAAGAAAGATAGTGTGAATGTTTTTTTTACAAATGGCCCTAAGGTTAAGAGTGTGACTTATATTACTAAAGTGTGTGATTTTTTATTGTAAAAGTGTGTGACTTTTTATTTGAAAATGTATTCACTCATAAAAGTGAATGGTGTATATTATATTAAAGAAAGATCGAAACGATAATCAAGTGTGTAAAGGATTTATATTACTAAAGGATGTGATTTATATTACTAAAGTGTATATCTATAAAAAAAAATCAATTTCACTTTCACAGCATATCAACTCTTAGCCATAAACAAATTGTATATCATGGGTTCAACGGACTCAATATCGAAATATAGAAAACGCGTAGTCGTACGGTGAAACAGTATTTCAATTCCCTTCGTTTTCACACTTGACCATTCCCAATGTGAAGTTGTCAACCCGAACAACAAAGAATACACCCGTTGCAGTTGCGACCACCTCCTGCAAACATATATATATACACTATACATACACCCGAACCGCTTCACCGACACCAGTATCCCCAATTCACACGCGCCATGCTTCTATATTTCTCTCTCACACACTAAACCTCACATTCTGTATCTCACTCACAACGCATGGGAAAATTAGTTGTTCGGAGATCTGAAGCCTAGGAGAAGGAGAGTGTGTGAGTGATTACGATCCGGTGTTTGACGGTGGATGAAAAATGGAGTACATAGACAATTTGCCAGACATGGATCTGATGCGCTCCGAGAGGATGATGCTTGTGCAGCTCATTTTTCCTGTTGAATCGGCTCACCGCGCCATCTCTTATCTCGGCGAACTCGGCCTCATCCAATTCCGCGACGTACGTTCAGATCTCTCTGTTTTCGTTCTATGATTGTGTGAATTTTTGTATGAATTGTGGAGTGGTGATAAGTGTATTTGTTTTTGAGTTTTTAGTATGTAGAGCCGTTTTTTGAGTTTGGTGGAGCGAATGCCTATAAAAGAGTGTGCAATTGATTGGAAGAAGTGTAATATCATGCCGACTGAGTAGGAATTGGTCCTGTATTTCACTGACTTCAACTCACTTATTAAGAATTGATCATGTATTTCACTGATTTCAACTCACTTATTAGGAATGGATTTTATGATTAAGTTCGATACTGCTTTTACTAATTTGCTTAGGCTCCTGCATGTCTTTGTATCTGAAATCGAGCATTGCTGAAGGATTGAAGTTATAATTTTGATTTTTTATGTGGACGAGTGTAAATATCGATGATCATTGTGTCTATTCTGGAAAGGACAGAGCTTAATTTGTGCCACTTGTTTCGATTATTTAATTTTTATTGAGATTAAAGGATTTGGATCGATGGATTTGAACTTCATGACAATATATTCATTGAGCTTTTTTGGAAGTCCTAATTGAAATATAGAAGTCACTTTCTGGAACAATATTATTTGAGGGGTTTTGGTGAATCTGTAATCCACTTAATATGAAGTCATTTGAAATCATTCCTTCTAATTCTCTCCTTTGTTCCAAATCCACCAATCCAAATGCAACCTTATTTTTATCTTATCAGTTCTGTGTACAGCTGGAGTGCAGTGGGAATATTTATCTAAAAACAAAATCACGCTAAGGAAAAATGGCATATACATAATTACATTTGCTTGACTGTTTAGTCTTGCGAGCATTCGATACTTGTGAATGCAGGAGTTGGGATTTAATAGGCATTTAGTTTCACGATTTTTATGTTTATGTGATGCTTTTCGGCTCTGTTTGTGGATATTTATTGGAATTATCATTTGAATCAATTGATAGTAGTACCATACTACCATGGTAGATTTTGTGTATTTCGTTGTTTGCTGATTTAAACAACAAACCTAATAAGTTATTCTGAATGACAGCTAAATGATGATAAAAGCCCTTTTCAGCGAACATTTGTTAATCAGGTAATGTTTATGAAATGCTATTTACTTTTTACTTTTATAATACACCTAGTGAATTCATTTCTTTCCCCAGATTTTGAATGGCATGCTTGAATCGAATCCATCTCACAATTTATTAGTTACCATCTCCATTTCAACTTAAATTATTCAAATTTTATTGTCAATTTAGATTTATATCCAGAGCTGTTGCCATTAAAATATATATGCAAAGCAGTAGACCATTTTTATTTTATTTTTGCTTTCTGCCCATAGCTATTGGGAGACTTGAAAGAGAACCTCCTTCATGTTCATGTCTTCTTCACATTTCTATCGAAGAATTTGAATATATACCATCCCGCATACACTCTAGACTTGGAGGGCCATTAGCTTTCAAAACTCCCAGTCTTGTTATCCACCAATATCTTTGTGACTTTTTTAGAACAATGCTGTTCAATGGTGTTCCAGAACAATATCTAAAAAGTGAATAGTTCATCACATCTCAAATATACCTAGTGACATAAGCATTGCTTGGTGACTCTGATGGTTAGAGAATAATTCTCATCCTGAAATATCTAATTTCTAATATAATTCTCTTTTCGCCAGCTTCATAGTATTTATCTGCATGTGCTATAACTGAACAAAATAGCTTTTATCTAGACTCTAGTTGAAGGGCTTTTAGGAAGTAAGTGAATGACATTAAGTCATTTAGCCACGGAAATATTTTTTCCTCCTTTTAACTTGCTTGCTCTGTTTTGGGGAGTCCGTGCAGTACATAATAGATCAAGGATGATTTTTACAACCATCAAACACTGGAAACCCATCATAAATAATGTAGTTTATTGTGCTAAAGACCATAAAAGTATATTCTGATTTTACTAATTTACTAATTTAGACGTATAATACAAAGCAATTTCCTTCATTCAATTACTTGATCTCAAACTTATGTTCTAGTAAATCTGTAAATGTGGCAGACATCATTTTTATTGAGTGTTAATGGGTACAATTCTAACTTCTTGTACTCCCTCCGTCCCAAACTTGATTTCCACGTTATTGTGTGCTCAGGTTTTAAGAAAAAGTAATAAAGTGATAAAGTGTTAGGGTAGAAAGAGTTGTTTATTAGTATTTTATGTGATAAAATGATAAAGTGATGGGTAGTTGGGGTTAAAAAGAGTTGTTTATTAGTATTTTATGTGATAAAGTGAGTATTTCCATTTAAGGAAAGTGGAAATCAAGTATGGGATGCCCAAAACGAACATGTGGAAATCAAGTTTGGGACGGAGGGAGTATCATTTTAATTTTGGCAATGATGTAGCACATGCATTCTTCTTCTAGATCCTTACAAAAATAACCATGAATATTTCTCCATTGTATTTGAATATGAGGTGGCATTTTCTGAATGCAAGATTCTGCACTATGTAACTTGTTTATTGATCATACCCTTATGCTGGTTTGCTGATAGAGAGCAAGTCCTGATACCATTCATCTTGGTTTTTTAAATTGTTGTTGCTGGTTTATATCGTCCATAGGTTAAAAGATGTGCTGAGATGTCGAGGAAACTCAGGTTTATCAAAGACCAGATTCATAAAGCTGGTCTGATACCACCAACCAGTTCATCGTCTCAACCTGATATTGAGTTAGAAGAACTGGAGGTACGCTTCATATTGTAACTGGCAGCAGATTTTGTTTATGCTAGAGTATGGATCTTCCTTCTGCTATGACAGATTCTGACTGCTGTATTTGATGCTAGACTCAACTTGCTGAGCATGAGCATGGGCTGATTGAAATGAATGCCAATAGTGAGAAACTGCAGCAAACTTATAATGAACTACTTGAGTTCAAGATGGTACTGCGCAAGGTACACGGTCAAACTATTGGTTCATTTCGTTTCTTTGGTCAATGAGAAACAGTGTTGCTGTATTGGCCTTATAAGGAAATTCTAACCCATGTAAATTTAAGGTGCTAGAGTAAAGGAATGTATTAAATTTTTAAGTAATGTAGATGACCAAAGTCAAGCTTCATTGTGTTTGTTATATCTGAAAAATATATACCAACTTTAATTGTTTTATAGATTAGCACATCTGATGAATGCATCAGGAAGTTTTCTTGTTTAGTGCTTGTGTTTCATACTTTTAGTTTATTCTTGTGTAAGGACTTTTCAAGTTGTCATAGAGGCTATATCATTATCACAGCCAATACTCACACACTCAACTTCCTAATCCCGTATAACCAACATACCATCTGCAAGATCCAGCTAGGATTTTAGCAATACGCAGCATCCAAACTAATCTAAGGTTGAGGTCCAAGTGCTAATTTTATAAAGAAGGAAAAATTAGAATGGTCATTCTAATAAATAACAGAAAAGGAAACAAGCTAAAGTTAAAGAAGACCACGTTTGCATGGTTCAATTGATTTTTTTGTGTTAAAACAAGAAATATACTTTTCCAATATTTTCCCTGTTC
This sequence comes from Stenogyne calaminthoides, assembly GCA_037126765.1. NCBI lineage: Eukaryota > Viridiplantae > Streptophyta > Magnoliopsida > Lamiales > Lamiaceae > Stenogyne > Stenogyne calaminthoides. Next base: position 9,329,630 of record JBBCBC010000034.1, read on the forward strand.
TGGTTTTTCTTTAAATACTAGAATATATCTCATCTTAAAAAAATATTCGAATTGTGAAATTTTCCAAAACAATGCCTTGTATGCCTGCCTGCTCTTATACTGTGGAGAAAGCATGATAAGGAAAAATACTGAAGTATTTGCATAACATCCAGATACAGTGTTTTTTCATTTCCTTCTCCATCTTGTTGTCTTAAGCATTCTTGAGTCGCACTTTTTTGAGGGTCTTTAAGGCTTTTGATTCTAGTAATCTGGTAGATCCATCCATCTCAATTCTTTGGTAAATCCAGGCAGGTGACTTCCTTTTATCGAGTGGAAGTCATGTTGCAGCCCAGGAGACAGAATTAGATGAAAATGTTCGTATTAAGGATGATTATGCAGACGCCACATCACTGCTTGACCAGGTAACCACCAATATGGATTTTGCCCACCAGATGCTTTAGCGATTCATGAATCATTTCTGTTGCTGTATTCATTTCAGGTAGGTTTTCTAATTTTCAGGAGATGCGAACTGGACCGTCTAATCAATCTGGTGTGGGATTTATAAGTGGCATTATTTGTAAATCTAAAGTTTTGAGATTTGAGAGAATGCTGTTTCGTACAACGAGGGGAAACATGCTTTTCAATCAGGCACCAGCTGATGATCAAATCATGGATCCTGCAACAAATGAAATGGTAATGTTTCTTTGAATCCTCTTCTTGGAAAATATATTGAGAATTTGCTTATTTAGATTTTTCATTGGTTAAAAAAGTGGGTGTAGTATTTTGGATTCCTTAGTAGAACATCATAACATGGTTCAAAGAATTGATGTGGATTTTTGGTTGTTGCATCTGCAGGTTGAAAAAACAGTTTTTATGATATTCTTCTCAGGTGAACAAGTGAGAATAAAAATACTAAAAATTTGTGAAGCATTTGGTGCAAATTGCTATCCTGTTCCAGAAGACACAATCAAGCGAAGGCAAATAACTCAAGAAGTATGCTTGTAGCCAGATCGTATTTGTTTTCATTTGCTTGTGGAGAAGATCGATACATTGTTTGTTCTCTGTCATTTTTATAGCGGCAACCTAAATTTAAAAACATAATTCCTTAGGTCCCTACTTTAGCCAGTACATGTGAGGATTTAGCATGCCATCCTTCTTATTTGATTAGATCTGATTAAGAATGGTTGAATGGCATGGTTTGTTGTTTTCATTTTTATACTTTTTATGTTGAGAAAGGAAATGAGAAGTCCTGTGGATTACCACGTAGAACCTCCAATTGATAAGTAGCTTACTTGCTACAAGACACTAGAGCTCCATGTAGTTGTATTACAAGCTATGATTAAGTTCATCAAAGCCTTATTTTATAGTTGTTACCAAGGAAAGGATAGAAGAACTCCTAGCTTCAGTTGGTCTCGTGCTGTATTATGGTGTTTCGGTAAATACGTAATATAACATCGCTTTCCCACTTACAGGTTTTGTCACACTTGTCTGATTTGGAAACAACCTTAGAAGCTGGCCACTGTCATCGGGATAAGGCTCTGACCTCCATTGGGTTTCACCTTCCTAAGTGGATGAATATGGTAGGGTGCAGCTATCATATTTTCTTTCTTATTATCCAAAAAACTGGTTTGCTAGTGAGGATGCTAAGTAATTTCCGGACACCCCTCTCTAGGTGAGAAGGGAAAAGGCTGTTTATGACACGCTAAACATGCTGAACTTTGATGTCACAAAGAAGTGTTTGGTTGGTGAGGGTTGGTTCCCCATATTTGCGAAAACGAAGGTACTTGTTCTACTGTTTATGATACTTGTAGTAACTGCTTTTTATGCCATATTCAATATTGATTGTAAGGGATATTATATGCCATACTGCAGATTCAAGAAGCTTTACAACGTGCAACAATTGATAGTAACTCACAAGTGGGTGTAATATTTCATGTGAAGGACTCGGCTGAGTCTCCACCAACATATTTCCAAACCAACCATTTCACAAGTGCATATCAAGAAATTGTTGATGCATATGGGTAAGTCTATTAGTGTGAAGTTTGGAGTCAATGATCGGGTACAGTTGAGATTCTGCGCCCAGAGTTTCCATTGCCAAAGTTTTTTCCAAGTTGCAAAATTATAATCTGTTTTATATTTAATTGAAGAACTAAACTTACCAATCATAATGCCCACCTTTAAATTCCGTCGGTGTCTAGCTGCATACTTATAGACACTGATGCATAATTTTGTTCGACAGTGTTGCTAAATACCAGGAGGCAAATCCTGCTGTCTATACTATTGTTACATTTCCATTTCTTTTTGCTGTGATGTTTGGGGATTGGGGACATGGTATATGCTTGCTACTTGGAGCTCTCTTTTTAATTACCCGTGAAAAAAAGTTCGGTTCACAGGTACTCTCCCTCATTTTTATTTTTACTGCAGTTGATGTTAATGTTCTGTGCATATGTTTGTTGATTCAATATTGCTACTTGTGTAACTGTATTATCTTTTGATAAAGTTTTCAGTTTCGGTTATGCATTTACATGTTTAAAATTTTAAATATTCATTGAAAATCAACATACCACAGAGAAGGCTGTTCTTTTGCTGGATTCAGTGCGCGTATGGTAACAGCAAAGCTATTTCATATTTGTTCCTGTTCTTGAGCATATGTCATAGTTTGTTAATCATTTTCTATATTGAGGGAAATGGCTAGAGTTAACATTAATATTTATCAATTTATTAATTTTATGGATTTATTTTAACTCTTTTTTTTTCAAAGTCGGTGTGTGAAAAATTGTGTTCGAGGTGGAAATATTAGTATGCACTTGTTGGCCTATTTCCTGGATTGATAATATTTTGTAAAAAATATAAACAAAATACACTTAGCATTTTCTAGTGATTTTTAAGACTGGAACCCACTAACTGATAATTTTGTGAAGTGTATGGCCCAGAATGTTGAATTTCCTGAAGAGGTAAATGCTAGATTTTGACCTTTGTGCTTAAAACACATTGGAATATTATGGTTTTCAAATACTTAGTTCGGTGATATGAAGCTTCGTGAAATTAAACGTGTACTGAATAATAGTGCTTCATACACTACCCAAACTAGACATGCTGAGCTCTTTGGGTTGTGAAAGTTCCTATATACCCGCGGCAGTACTTTTATTGTTTTGTTATAAGATATTCTCTGGTTGATAGGCTGAGCTAGATCAAGAGTAAGTTGTAGAAGAACTTGTAAAAAAGAAAAATTCAAATTTCATGGATAGCAGATGGAACACCGAACAGAGCACCAATTAGCTTCAACTGTTGTATGTATTTATTTATTTATTCTCGTAGAGGTTTTATCAGAATTGTTCAAAATCCGATACGTGTTCCTATTGTAAGAGTAAATATATACAGTAATAACAAATACAAAATGAATTGTTCCTATTGTTCCTTATGGGCCACAAATAGAAAGACCAGTGAGGTAATCGGGAAAGCTAACCACCACATTTTTTCCTCCAAGACTTTATGATAGTGATACTAAACTTACACTTGTGTTTATTTTCATGTATAATTCTTACTCTAGTTCTGTTTTTCACATTTTTGTTCCTTATAATTATTTGTTTATTTCCATCAGAAACTTGGCAGCTTCATGGAGATGCTATTTGGTGGTCGATATGTTCTCCTTTTGATGTCACTCTTTTCAATCTACTGTGGCTTGATATACAATGAATTCTTTTCCGTCCCTTTTCACATATTTGGTAGCTCGGCCTACAGATGCCGAGATGTCACATGCAGGTAAGACTTATCACCTGTTCTTGGTTATAGTAGGATGTTCTGTAATCACGCTGTAATTGAAGTTGTCATAAGGAAGACAAAGTTGGAAACTAAGCTATTAAAAGAAGATTTAGAAATTAAAGATAAGAAGAGGCCAAAAAAAGGAAATTTGGAAACCGAAAACTAATTGTGCTATTAGTAGTAATCATTATCGAATGAAGCTTGATCAATACCTAGGGCCACTACAAACAGGGTGCAAGTATCGTCCTTATAGAGTTTGAATTGCATATGAACTACAGCTACTGCATAACAGAATTAACTGTCATCGTTTCCTTTGCTCCTGAAGATTACATTCTTATTCAGGATTCACATTTTTGTAGTGGGTGCAGCTGGGTTCTGTTGTTTTCTAAATTTTGAATTCATTTAGGTTGCATTTGTATTGAAGGATTAAGGATGGGTTTGAAAATTATAATAACAAATTCATTATGTTTGTTTGGATGAGTTCATCTTAGTATAGTATATTTGAAATTCATAGTCCTTCTTTTGAAACATTTTTTTTAGTTCTTTTAGCGTTTGTTTGAAAGGTTTAAGGATGTAATGAAAGTGTAAACCTGTTGGTGGTTGTTCCAACCAATGGATTTAAAATCCCCCCTTCATTTTGGATTAATTTTTTAGTTATTTTGGTGGATTTGAAAATTCAGTTGAAATTGAGTGGACTTGAATTCGGTCATTTCAAATTCATTAAACCCAAACAACCTTGAATATTTCAACCAAACAATCTCTAGCTTTATTCATTATATTCCTAAATCAACATGACAAATTGACAAGCACACTACTAAATGGACAGGAATCTTACTATAAGCTCGTCATGCAAATATAAAGTTAAATATTTATTTTTCCTTTGAACACAAGAACATTAACAGGTTAATGTAGCCTATAACCCAAAATGTCAGAGCTCTAGAGTTTCCTATTTCTATATTTACTTAGATATAATTGTCTATATTTACATGGAAATTCCTGGATAGCTCACTGATATTTTAATGCTTTCCCATTTGGTTCTTCCACCATTCTATTTCATAAAAAACATACATGTCCTTTCCTTTATTCTGATGTATAGATAATTAAGGTTACTTATTTTACTTCGTACCAATATAACTAATACAATTTTTTTGCTCTCTCTCACCTTAACAGTGATTCTCGTTCAGTTGGTTTAATCAAACATCAAGATGCATATCCATTTGGTGTAGATCCAAGTTGGCGTGGAAGTCGTAGTGAGCTGCCTTTCTTGAATTCTCTCAAAATGAAAATGTCTATTCTATTTGGTGTTGCACAGATGAATCTAGGAATTATTTTAAGTTATTTCAATGCACGCTATTTCAACAACTCAATTGATATCAAGTATGTTCTTTCACTACCTCTTTTTCCTTCATTTTTTTTAATATTATTATTCATCCTTAGGAACTTCTTCACGACTTTTAGGTATCAGTTTGTGCCTCAGATGATATTCCTCAACAGCCTGTTTGGATATCTTGCTATCCTCATCGTTATGAAATGGTGCACCGGTTCTCAAGCAGATCTCTATCATGTGATGATATATATGTTCTTAAGTCCGTTTGAAGATTTGGGTGAAAATCAACTATTCCGGGGTCAGAGTGCGCTTCAGGCATGGCCATAAATAAAATCTTGACAGTATATATGCATATGCACACATGCTTACATTTAATATTTATTATTTTTGCAGGTTATACTGCTGCTTTTAGCTGTTATTGCTGTCCCATGGATGCTCTTTCCCAAACCTTTTATTTTAAAGAAGCTACATACTGAGGTATCTATAGCCTTTTACTTATGTTGCATATCTTTTATTGACTTATTTATCCTGGAAGATGTGGAACACTGTTCCATTATGTTTTAACACTTATATTTCTTTACCCTTCTAAATTCATTTTCATACCTTTCTTGATTATTTCATTCTGCCACCATATCACTTACTTGTCCCCCGCCCCCTTGGATCTATATGATGCATCTATTTGATTTGGCTCTCATAATGGAAGCCCTTTACCATCATAGTGTTCATCATGATTTTACCTCTAAAATGATTTAAAGTACTTATTCAGACTCTTTTCCATTATGAGTGTTCATTGCAGAAGCAAGTAGGATATACATTTATCTCATAAAACATTTGAAAGTATGTAGTTGGACTCCCGTTGCCTATGAAATTCGCATGTTACTGAGTAAATCTTTGCTTTTTTCTTTTTTCTCATTTTTCATTTTTGTTTCTTTGTTTCTCTTTACATTTATATGGCAATGTAATTGGCTTTGTCACCAAACTGCAATGATTCTTCTTTTCTCTCGTAAGAAATCTAATCGCGTCGGACCTGCTTGTTTTTAAGCAAATTAAAATATACATATATCCATTTGACATCTGTTTGTCCTTGAAATAGGCAGATATGAAATTTGTGATAGTTAATATTTTAAAATGTTTCTGGAGAACCGGAAACTTATCTTTGACTCACTGAAATGAATAAACAGTTTTTAAAAAAAGGTTTTCACTTTGCCATTTTTGTGTGCATATCTAAGAAATTCCAAGGGCGGACATATGCAATGCTGGGAACCTCTGACGTTTATGATGAAGAGGAACCTGAGTCTGTAAAGCAACCAGACCATGAGGAGTTCAATTTCAGCGAGGTCTTTGTGCACCAGATGATACATTCGATCGAATTTGTGCTTGGAGCAGTTTCAAACACTGCATCATATCTCCGGCTATGGGCTTTGAGGTAGGACCCGTTTCAACATGAAATTACGTATAGGTCCTTCCATTCTTGGCTATTGACCTTGTCCTTGTATGCTTACAGTCTGGCTCACTCAGAACTATCAACTGTTTTTTACGAGAAAGTTCTCCTTCTTACTTGGGGGTAAGTTTTAATAGCAGCAAGAATTGTACACTTGATGTGTTTTGGGGTTTCAAGGCATGTGGTCGAAAAAATATATAAATAAATAAAATTTCAATACACATGCAGATATGAAAATATCTTCATACGTTTGGTGGGTCTGGCAGTGTTTGCTTTTGCTACAGCATTTATTTTGCTGATGATGGAGACGCTCAGTGCTTTCCTCCACGCGCTACGTCTCCATTGGGTGGAATTTCAGAATAAGTTCTACAGTGGTGATGGCTACAAGTTTAAACCCTTCTCTTTCGCTGCATTAAATCACAATGAAGATTAGTAGCTCGACTCGTATTGTATTTTTGACAATTTTGTGAGAATCGAGTTGTCGCTACTTGTCCACTTTTAATATCACAATACATACAGGATTAATTGCCATTGCAATTGTAAATCTATGTGTCCATCTAATAGGGTTTGTAACTATTTTTTTATCCCTCTGCGGACGATTCGGTTCAGCTGTTGTAAAAAGATGGACATTGATGCATACCGTGACTTATTCTTCTCATCTACTTTTCACACAAGAACCATTGATCAAAGATTTGTAGCCTATGATGATTTGTTCTGTAATAATGCTCTGTTTATGATTTTACCTTTTGAACTTTAAGACTTGTTCACTTCCAAAATTTTGGTCTAATTAGTTCGATTAAGTTTGAGGATGCATTTGATAATTGCTCATAGAAATAAAACAGTGTTATACTATTTTTATGCAACTACAAGTGTGGAAACGTCGCGCCTGGTTCTAAATTACCTTGCAGTAGTCATTGTGTGAAAATATATGGAAGATTGTCTTGTCATAAGTTTGATAACTAGGTATCTTTTAACATCCAAGACATGTTAGGAAACCACACATGTAAACCTTTGCCTTTTCCCATTTCTTTTTAGAATGAAGTCTATTATTAAGCTCCACTTCTGCTGGAATATGCAAGAATACACCACTTGATCATATAAGGAAGATTTTGGTAAGGCTTTTGAGATCATCTAATCGTGTGATCAAACAATATGATGTGGAATCCCCAATGCGATCCCAAAAAAAAAAAAGATAAGAAAACAAAACAAAACAAAAGAGGATAAAATCGACCTTAGCCACTGTGTTCATTTGATAGCCGCAACGATAACACTTGCTATACTCTTATAGCTACCAGATAGGAAAACTCATGTCCTCTAAATGCCAATGTGTAAACTCACAGCATCATTTGTGGTACGATGAAAATTTAAGTAAAGCTCAAAACACAATATATACTCGGTACCTATTTGCAAACTCTATTAAATGGGTAGAAGCTTTTTTTTTTAAAAAGCTATGTAACAGCTTTTAAAATAAGTACTTTTCATTTCTCAACCTCTTTCTAGAATTTGCATACCAGCACATCAGCACAATTACAAATGAAGTTGGTGAAGAGAGGCCCACCGGAAACATTCAGCTCCCACGAATAATTGACAGGAGAAAAAAAAAACTCTTAATAATGCATGTGCTCTGATTCTTGCTTTTCTTTCTTGGCAATTTCCATACGAGAGTTGACACGAAGACAAAGAAATCAGAACTTAAGCTCAAAGTTCAACTCTCATGAACTATTATTTTATCATCTGCTGAATTTTCAACAGTGTGGTGATACTTATACATTGAGGCGCACACAAGATAATAAGTGAAATTCAATCCTCCTAATATGCAACACAACCAATACAACTTATCTAGCCTCCCATGATTTATATCGTCGGGTATCCATCCTGTCACGCTCTGAACCAAATCAATAATCGCGTTGCTCATATAAAAAGCAATGCCAATAAACATAGCCACAGCTGCAGTAGATGTGCTTTTTAAAGTCTCCGGAAATTCTTGATAATACAACGCAATTTGTCCAGGAAAATGAAACGCTTCTCCCAAACCAGCAACAGCCAGCTGCGGAACTAACCACATTGCTGAAATGGGAACTACATCCCTATTCGGATTTTGGCTTGTTTTTTTAGCCTCTTCGACTCCACAACTGCTGAAACCGCCATGCTAATTATAGTAAGCGCATGTCCAATTCCAACGCGTTGGAGAAGTGTAAGAGGCCTTTTGGTGAGCTTTTCCCACAGGGGAAACAAGAGACGATCAATGAAGAAAATGAAGATTGAAGTGGAGATTAGTATGAAGACGGGCATGGAACCAGCTGGGATTTTGAAACGGGATTTGAGACGACGGTCCATGGTTAGAGCTTGGATTATGGTTAAGCTTAGTTGGATGGCTAATGGGGTGCACAAGAGTAGACCAGTTGACCAAAGTGGAAAGATTTTTATTAGTGTTTTGAGATCTTCTACTTGTTCAACTGTACATAGTTTCCATAAATGTAAGATGGAACCATCTTGCATCGAATCTCCTTCGTTTCTCAATGCTGCACGGTTCAAAAACCTGCCATAATTCATACATAAAAAAGAGTTGAAAATGGATATAGGATAATCAAGTTGTATATTTACATAATATATTCATTCATTTTCTGTTACTAGAAAGATCACAGTTAAAACAGAAACTGACCTAAAGAAATGTGTAGGATTCTTGGCTGTTATTTTCGTGGAATCTCGAAAACCATGATAATAATCCTCAACTTTCTCCGAAAGAATCATTCTTCTCTTACAAATAGCTGCCACAATAACGCGTGCCAAGCTCGTGAACGGGCTTCCACGAGGCTTAACAAGGCGATAGAATCGGGCACCACACAACAGAACCAATAAACCAAAGACATTAGCCACAGCACAGATGATGAAACCCCACGTCCAACTGACATTATCTTCGACGTATACTATAGCAGTGGAGCTTATAACTGTGGCACTGTACATTGTGAAAATGTACCAGTTGAAGAAAATCCCCTGCTGCTTAGTGTTATCGAACTGATCGGCTCCCATTGTTGCAATGGTGAAACGAGTGCCTGCATTCCCTAGAGATCCTAGAGCTAGGCCAAGATACAGTACTGCAAACTGAACTTGTGATGGATATTTACAAATGTTTGATCCATTTTCACAAGGTGGTGGCCTTAAATTACTGATTGCAGCTGTTAGAACCAGAAGAAACATGCCCTAAAAAGAGCAGAATATATGGTTTAGTTTAGGTTACTCCAATTTGGTAAAAGAACAGAGTTAAAATCAAGGATCATCCTTAAATTTAAATCGTGTTCGAATTATCACATGTGTGTTTTTGTTTTTTTTCAATTTAAATCATTTTGGTGGCAATTTTTGTCCAGAAAGACCAAATTTGGAAAATGTAAAAACATGACAGGGAACTGAAATTGGATACAGAAAAAGGATCAAACTTGACACCAAAATTATCAAAATTGAAAAAAAAAAAAAAATGGTTTAGCGTAGTTTACCAATTTGGTAAACTTCAATTTGGTAAAGGAACGGATTTAATATCAAGAATCGTCCTTTTATTTAAATTGTGTTCAAATTATCTCATGTGTGTTTTCGTATTTTTTCAATTTAAATCATTTTGGCGTCAATTTTGGCCCAGAGAGATCAAATTTGAAAAATGTAAAAACATGACTTGGAACTAAAATTGGATACAGAAAAAGGATCAAACTTGACACCAAAACGAATCAATATTGAAAAAATAAAAAATATATGGCACCAAAATTGAAAAAAATAACAAAATACAGAATTAAAAGAATGTGTTGTTTGAGTTGAGAAAGAAAGAGTACCAGGAGAGAGACGAGAGACGAAAACCAGATGACAGAAAAGCACCCCACATAGGAATCCGCCACTACTGCTCCCACAATAGGAAACATGGTAATGCTTCCATTCACAAAGTTATAAATCTTGGCGGCACTTATGCTCTTAATGTTAAATTCTTGAATCAGATATACAATCAAGTTGGCTATCCATCCTCCTGAAGCTAGAGTTAAGCAACCCATTGTTCCTGTTAATTTGCACAATCATCACTTCACAAAAGCTGGATTTTCTTTTTGTGATATCCACCAATTTTATGATCAATATCTTAAAACTTATTGAACATATGAATCATGCATGACTAGTCTTGAAAATGGAGGACATAAGTAGTACCTATGATAAAGGGGAAGGTGATCCAGCCTCCCCGCCTTCCACGTGCCGATAAACGAGCTGCTTCATCCATGAAAGCTACACAACTATCAGCCTTCTCTTAGCTGCTGATATTATGTACTGAATTTATTCAGTGTTTTGTCCAAGAATATGTAGGTGTACCAATAGTGGTATCTATTGATATTAGATATTCATAGCGGTACATCTATTCTTTGGAAGTATTGCATTGCCAACTTTCAAAAAAAGTCATCATGATCTCAACTTATTTAGATATATACAGATTTTTCAAACATACTGGCAAATGATTGACCCCATCTTTTGGAAAAAGGGCATCGGATTATATAAAAAAGAAGGCAAAAACTTATGTAAAACCGAGTTCACGTGAACTTTCTTTCTTCAAGTAACACTGTTTTGCATATGAAGTGTCACTGGTTAAAAATCAAGCATTTTTTAAATAGTGACACTTCATATGCACAACTGAAACTACATATACGCATGTATAATTCATATTCTTGTTTAAGATAAGTTAATTTTGGAGAATACAATATATAAACATTGACAATAAGGACCAGTTTTGGTTGATGTTTCTTTGAAGTAACAATCATGAATATGATGTTACTACTTTAATGTATATTTGACATATATAAAAGAAGCAATAATGGAGATGAATAATTGAGTTGTTTCACCAATAATTATTGTTATTCTTTATCAAGACCAATAATTATTGTTATTAACCTCAAGAAGAAATAGAAAAATGAGCATGGATCTGATGTATACTGCAAGAAGATAATTTTTGTAATGATTAAATAAACATACATACAAACAATGTTCACAAAAAAGAAACTATCAGTGCTATCTTACAAACAGTAGTTACATGTCTGAATTTACATGTACTCTGTACATAAACATATATTAATGTTCCAAAATAAACCAAAGAAAGAAAAAATCTAAGGCACTGGATACAGGATACAAGATACACTCAGAAAGTAAACAATAGAAGCTAATGAAAAAATAATGGAGGCTGGTTAAAGTGAAGCCAAATCCATGAAATTATCATCAAGTAATCTTTATTGCACGAGTTGTATCAGGCGTATGTGGGATTTAGTTCCAACGCCTCCTTGTAAATCATGTCTTTCATCTGCTCTTCTGTCAGCATTTGTTGCTCCAAATCGAAAGAGAATGGCACCGAGCAGATTGGTTCATCGGCTGCATCGTGTAATCTTGCAAGATAAGGATGTTCCAAAGCAGCCTCAACTGTAACAAGAACGTAATAAGATCACCATTTTACTTTGAATCATCAAATTATAAGGCAAATACTTTTATGCACCAGTTGTAACTCAAGGGCAATTTTAAATGGCATTAGTTATTTTACTAAAAGGTATTAATTGTTTTCATTGAACAATATTAGTTGAGTGTTACTCATTAGGTAAAAGATAAATGGTAGAAAGTTACCTGTAATCCTCTTAGTTGGGTTGACTGTAAGCATCTTATCAATAAGATCAATTGCTAGGGGATTCACATGTGGGAAAACCTTGGCTAAATTCTGACGAGGGTGTCGTGGGAGTTGACGGATGTATCTTCTTGCATCCTCGTTTCGTGTGAAACCAAGATCCGCATCCGTTGGTGTGCCCAAAAGCTATTAATCATGACACCAATATCAGTATTATATTCCAACAAGCACATTCATTATCATTAATAATGATCAAGAATTATGAGAGGAATGTAAGGTACCTCAATCAACAAGTGCATTTGATGAACATGATCTTTTCCGGCAAACAATGGTTTTCTATTCATGAGCTCCATGAAAATGCAACCAACTGACCAGACATCTATAGCGGTGGTATATTCGGATGAGTTCAGCAGCAACTCGGGTGCTCTGTACCACCGAGTCACAACGTACTCGGTCATGAACTCGCTCTCTGAGCTCGTTCGCGCTAGCCCGAAATCGCAAATCTTGAGATCACAATTGGCATTCAGCAATAGATTGCTAGGCTTCAAATCTCTATGTATAATCCCAGCTGAGTGTATGTATTTAAGACCTCGAAGAAGCTGATACAAGAAGTACTGCAAAAATATACACATATTTTAGTTTTGATTCATGATTGCAATCTATGGTTGAATATGAGAGAGATGAATGATTTCTCACCTGACAATGTTCCTCAGATAATCCTTGATTAGATCGAATAATTTGGTGAAGATCCGTGTCCATAAGCTCTGTTCCAATATATACATCACTGAATTCCCTTCTCAAAGGAGGAGGAATCACATCTTTTATAGCAATCACCTGTAAATTTTTCACATATCCTCAATTAATCATCAAAGTTGCATAAATATTGAGATGATTAAAAACCACAATTAACCAAGATAAAAGAGCACAGTATACTTAGTTTCTTCAAGATTCACTCACAAGGATTCATGATAAATATACAATTAACCAAAACAAAATAAAAAACATACAATCTAGAAACATAAAACGGATCAAAATACCAACATTTTCGTGATCCAAATGACGAAGAAGCTTGATCTCCCTCAAAGTCCTCTTTGCGTCCATATAATTGTCGAAAGCATTCGCAATCTTCTTAATTGCCACCATCTCATTAGTCTCCGTGTTCAAAACAGAGCTTCAAATTTCCCCAAAAAAAAAAAAAATGCCCAAATCAATTCAACAATTCATAACAAATTTCACAAACCCTAAAAAAATGCACATGCCCAAAAAATAATTCTCACCAGACTATGCCGTAAGCTCCACGGCCAATAGGCATGATCGGAGGGCGATACTTGTTGGTGATCTCAAACATGTTTCCGAAAATATTGTACTGTATAAACATCCCGCCGTGCGTGGCCGCCGCCGGAAAATCAGGGTACTGGCCGCCGGCGCCTCCCATATCAGCCATCACTCGTAATAAGTTGTTGTAATAGTGTTGAAATCAAAGTCTACTACACTTGGTTTTCTGTACAAAAATCTTGAATATACATATATATACAGAATGAAAAAGTAAACGAATTTGAAAATGGAAGGTGAGTGCGAAAGAGGGGCCGATGTAGGTTGCAAGAAAACGCGGAATTGATAATTGAGATTAAACAAAAGCCGCCTCTATGATCGACGGCTGATTTTGGTCTTCATTTGAATAAAGGCTAAAAAGTTGGGGAATTGATTATGGTTTTCGTCTTTGTCAACTCTTTTTGTCCACTAGTGCTGGAATAATTGGTATTTGTTTAATGTTAAGTTTTGTATGATAGTGATTATTAAGATGGAGCATGGAATTAAATATGTGTGAAAGGACGTTTTACAGAAGTTAAGGCAAAGGAAACAACAGAGAAAATGAATGGGTGGAACACATTCTAAGTGCTTAAATACTTGAATCTTGACAATTCTGGTGCTTTGACCTATATAAAATACTTGCTCGTGGTTTAGGCCTTGTATAGATGAATAAAAACCCGTATGAGACAACACAGGAGTACAAACTTGCACAAATTAATATTATCCTTTCTTAAAATATTTAAACGTCAATGCGCAAATTATTTTCCTTCTAACGCTAGTGTGCCTGTCAGATGAATATGAGAATTGGCTTCATTCAAGTGGTAAGAATATTTATTGCTTAACAAGATGTCTTTGCATGGAGTCCAAGTAAGAGGGTGCACACAATTATTTCTTGCAAGTTTTAACCCGTTGTGCAAAGTTATTGTTTCCGCCATTTCCATAGAGAGAGAGAGAGGATGATCTTGTAAAGCAAGCTTTTATTAAAAGCACTTGAATTACAATAAATAAAGTTAGAAAGTGTTAACTCCTAACTAAAATAAATTCAATTAGATTTCAAATCTTTCTAAACCTGCAAAACAATAATTATATATTCACACAATTTTGCCCTTAAAAAACACAGTGTTTGCGCCATTTCAACTAGTGAATCGTATGACTATAAAGCATCCACAAGTTAAGGGACAAACCCAAACAAACAAAAAATCGAAGGATAACGAAAAAGAAAAAATAATCGAAATAAACGAAGAAAATCCCATAAAAAGAAAGAAATCACAATAAATGTGGAGAATCTCATGTCTAGGGAAAGAGAAAATGCAATAAGATTATTTTCATATCTAAAACATTATTTATTTTATATAAAAAAAATTATAAATTTATCAAAATATCTTTGCATATTTTTTAAACTTAAGGTGGTCATTGTCCGCCGCCCCCTCCCCCCTACATGCTTTCGTATTTGATGGAATAATTGTAATATCGTCACATTTACCTATTTTATCAAGAGTAATTATTTAATATTATTACACTTATAAATTAATTTAATGTTATGAATATTAATTTATAAAAATAATAATAATACGTATTTATAAGTGTAATTATATTAATTTCATACTATAAATATATCAATTTAGGTTTTCAAGTCAAAATTATAATAGTCCTAATGGGTCTTTTTCTTCTACATGTCTTCGCAAGTTTTTCTCTTTCTTTTTTTTTCACTAAAAAACATAAATCTATTAATCAAATTTGCGCATATTCATTCTAATTTATTTTCATTGATTGCACCAAAAAAATAAAATAAGTACTATCTTATATTTCAATAAAGATGCTGAAAAGTGAAAACGAAATCTCCTCAGGGGTTAACTTAAAAGCTGTCTTATAAAAGGAAAATGTTGTTTTTAAAATGTTTGACATACTTTACATGAACATGCGACGGGATTATATTTGAAGACATTTTTTATTTAATTTGATAACCCTAAGTTTCGATTTTTATTTAGGCTGACTCGTAATATATTACAAACCCCAATGCTAGTGGCTAGTCAACACATGTATCGTTTATTTTAGTTTAGTGTTATATAATGCAAGATTAATCTATCATCTCAGGAAAATAATGCATGCTTAAATTAGCATCTCAAAGTTGACCAAAAGTCTATCCCAACTCCTCAATAGTTGTATCATACTCCAGCCCAATATAATACTATATATATATATGCTAAATTGAGAACTAGACTTTCAATATATATTCACATCAAGTCCATGTTATACTCCAATACATAAGCATAAGCATGTATTAGTATGGGAGATTTACTAATAAATATATTTTAATTTTTTAATTTATTAATAAGTATAAAATAATTATACATAAATAGATACATTTGCAAAAAATCGATAAATTATATTTTCATTCTTCAAAATAAGTCACAAAAATTATAGGAATTTCAATACCTCTTTTTTGGTCTATTAAAATTGATACGAAATTAATTCACTCGTTTAGATAAAGGAATTAAGTTTCGACCGTAGCTTCGTGATACTATTTGAGTTTTTTTTTATTTTTTAAACAAAGAAAAGATAATCTACTTGTTGGGATTGAATTAGCTGTGTGAGTTATGAATCATGGTCACTGCTTATAGTCCAAACTCAAACTGAAATAGTCAAGGTTGTTACTAGTAAAATAATGTAATTTAAGAACCTCATTTTATTTAGATCTCAAAGTGACATCTCCTTTTAAATAGAGGTCAGGTCAATCTCATAAGTTCGACACCTGTGAATTTGCATTTGATAAGAAAATGAATTTAATAAAAAGAATCATCAATGAACGTTTGAATTAATTCATTCTCTACTAATTATTAAATCTGAAATTCATTGCTGACCTGACATCCACCAAAATTATGAACGGATTTGATATTCAATTGTTTCAAACTTGTCGATCCAAATTTACCGGCATGTTTTTTTTAAAAAAAATTCTCTTTGGACTTGCCATCCAGCGGTGTCATGCCCAATCACACTTTTTAACTGTAAACTAGATAAATTAATCCGCCCAATCACACTTTTTAACCCTTAAGTTATATCAAGGTTAGAAAGAAAAACGATGAATTCGCTTAAATTTTTTGGTCCGGATCAGATTAGCCCCAATTAATTGGCCCAACCACGTCAATTTCCGCTATATTATATATATACAATAATATTATGTTTATATATAATAGTTATATATTCTGTTTATTACATAATATGTATATTAATAATATTTTGTTTATATATATATTAATAAACATAATTGTTCATATAGTCTAAATCACCTCAATAAATCAGTCTAAATAACTTATATATATTATAGTTATATTAATAATATTTTGTTTCTACTTATTTAAATTATTAATTTCTAATAATCATATTGTTTCTATTTATTTCTTATTTTGTCATTATATTATGTTTTGATGTGATTTTGACTATATGAACAATATCTGAATTATTAAGTTTGAACCAATGATTTAAAAACGTTTCCGGCGGCCGGCTCAACCGGTTGGACCGAACCGACGATAAACCCGTAAAACTGTTTTTAGGGTTGAACCGGATTGAACAGGTCAAAAACCACCAAAAACCGTTTTAACCGGTTTTTTTTTTTTTTTTTTTTTAATATTAAAAATTCACTTTTCATAATCAAAACTCGAGATCGAACTCGGTTTCAAGAAACTTTCGCTTTTTCCATTTTGACTTAAAACCAAATTCACTATACCAAATACCAAATTCAAATTTAGCCATATTAGCTATAATTCGTTTTCTAAAAAACATTGCAAACCCTAATTCTCTAAAAGTATTGTTCATATTTCATTAATTTTAAATCGTAATGGTTGGTGAATTTGGTATTAACTTGGTGTTTGATTTATTATGGTGATTTGGTCATTTTGTGTTTGATACTTTGATTTATTTTGATAATATGGTTGGTGAATTTTGGGAATATATAACAAGATATTGTTGTTTCAATTTGTTGTTTGAATTTGGGGAATATTTGTTGTTCACATTCACTGTTAGTTAAGGTTCAATTTGGGGAATATATAACAAGATATTGTTGTTTGATACTTTAATTTAATTTAGTAAAATCATCAAGGGATTAATGAATTTCTTATCATATTTGTGAAAAAAATATATATATATAAATTGGAAATACATTATAATGTTGTATGTAAGCATTCTGAAAATTTCAAATTGTAGTTACTACTTACTATTAAATATTCATAAGCATTCATTAAGTTGTTTATAATTGCAAATTGTGATGAAAACATAAGTTGTTTATAATTGCAAATTGTGATGAAAACATAAGTTGTTTATAATTTCGATTATGATTTATGAGTAAAATTTAATATCTTATCACTATTGTTTCGATATGGATTCCTCGTCAAATTGGTCAACAATCTAATGCTTCAATCGGTTCAAGTTGTTCAACTCAATCATCAATTTCTTATTTTTTAAAGAGAATATTGATGGAAAGAAAAGTTGGACTTGTTTGCAGACCGCAACAATACTTGGAAAGGAGGGGAATCAATAGGATGAAGAAACACCTAAATTTGGTCGGAAGGGGATATTGCTCCGTAAGAATCATTGAAGGAGCTTGATGAAAAATGTCAAGTATAAAATCGATTTGATGTTTTTGATGTGGTTGATGTTGAGGAAGAGTTGAATACTCTACAAGTGCACAAAGAAAGGCTCCGCTTGCAACATCAACAGAAAAAAAAAGAGATGAGAAAAATGGGAAGTTACTTTGCTCCAAGAACAACTCCAGTGCAACCTTCAATCAAAAGTGTTCTTGTAAGTAAGGAAGCTTTGCATAATGTTGATATGGTTGTTGCCAGATTTTCTAAATGAATGCATTCCTTTAAATGTTGTAAATTCTCCTTACTTTCAAAAAATGATTGATGCTATTGCTTCCGTTGGTCCCGTTATAAGTTACCTAAATATAACCAATTGAGAGTAAACTTGTCGGGAACGCAAAAAGAAGTTCAATTGTTGGTTGATAGCTATCGAGCTAGTTGGGAAGAATTTGGTTGCACTATTATGGGTGATGGTTGGCAAGATAGATCAAATAGGCAACTTATAAATTTCATGGTTTATTGTTTGGAACAATATTTGTGAAATCATTGATGCTTCGATATCGTGAAAGATGCAAGCACTCTTTGTAATCTATTTGTGGAGTTAGTTGATTGGGTTGGAGCAAAGAATATTATTCATCCGGTGACCGATAATGGAGCTAACTAAAAAGCCGGTGTCTTTGCTTAATGATAAGTATCGTTCCATCAAATGGTCACCTTGTCTTTTTATTGTTTAAATTTGCTACTTGGTGATATTGGCAAAATGGAGCTTGTTATGGTCTAGCAACCAGTGGCATCTCTAAAGTGACAAAGTTTGTGTACAATCATGCATTCTTACTTGCTTGGTTGAGGAAAAGAGAAGATGGACGGAGATTGTGCGCCCAGACCAACTCGATTTGCTACAACATTCATTGCATTGAAGAGTATACTTGAGCATCAACATGATTTGCAAGGTTTTTTTACTTAGTAAGACATTCAAGGAATCTCGATACTATAGAGACAAAAAAAAAAGTATGTTGGCGTAATCCAAAATTTTGGAGTGATTGTACGATTGTAGTAGGTGTTGTTGCTCCACTTATTTAACATTACGATAATGGATAATCGAATTGGGTATGTTTATGACTTATATCGGGTTAAAAGAATAAAAAGGAGATATTTAGGCATAAGAAAACATTGACAAGAATATCATCAAGGCAAGGTGGGACAAACAACTTCGATGAATTATCTCCTCGAACCCCGCTTTGCATATGATAGGAAAAACATGTGCAAAAAAGAAAGAAATAATGGATGGCTTTGTTGAGATGGTCACAACCTTGATTAGGGACAAAACTATTCAAAGGAAGTGCATTGATGAAGTTATTTTTCAAGATAGGATTGGAAGTTTTGGCGATCACTTGCTTTGGAATCATCAAAAACTATGCATCCCGGTATGTGTTAATATTAATATACTTCAATTTTATACTAATAATATTATTTTGACTAATATAGCTTATTACTTTATTGTTGTATTTATAGATGAATGGTGGAAATTTTTTGGATGTAGTGCTCCAAACTTACAAAATTTGGCCACTAAGATATTGAGTCAAACTTCTTCTTCTTCGGGATGTGAAAGAAATTGGAGTGTATTTGAAAGAATTCATACAAAGAAGAGAAATAAGTTGGAACATTCGAGACTCAATGATCTTGTGTTTATCCATTATAATTTACGTTTGCAAGAGAGGTATTAATTCTTTCACATTAATTTTCTATTGTTATAATTTATTCTTACAACTTATATTTTATCTTTTGTCATTAACTCATTTATTTTATCATTTATATGTAAGGCTTGAGCAAAAAAGGATTTGTTATGATCCTATTGATTACGAAAGCATTGAGAAAAACTAACTTTTGGGTTGTGGAAGAGGAAGAGGAAAATCATCCACCTATTATAGATGTTGATGAATTGAATAGTATGCTTTATGGAAATGATGGCATTCCAATAATTGCTTCTCGATGAAGGTCTTTATTTTCAATGCTTGTATTAATTTAAATGATTGATTTATTTTTTCTTTTTAAATTCATTTGTATCTCTTATAGATATGGATAAGGTTGAAAATGAAGTCCATCCTTTGGAAGAGATGGAGGAATGTGAAGAGGAACGTATGGCGGCGAGAATGATTGAAAGATTGCCATGACATAGATGATGAGAGGATATGATTAAAATTGTTTGAAAATTTGAAATTGTGTTGCTCATGACTATTATTCTATTATGTTGTGTATGACTATGACCCTATTTTGTTATCTATCATTATGACTATGATCCTCTTATGTTTTTTTAATATGAATATTAGAAGATTTTATTTAAGTGTTAGATTTTTTTTTTATATGTTACATAGGATATATTTAAAATAAATATAGGCAAAGATTATATCACCGGTTGAACCGCCGGTCCGACCGGTCCGACCGGTTGAACCACCAACCGGTGGCTAGTCCGGTTCGATCACCGGTTCGGTTATGAAAACACTGGTTTGAACAATATCATAGTATGATTTACAACTTTTGAATATATGAACAATGTTTGAAGTATTTAATATTAATTTTTTTTTTTAAATTCGGAGCCCGTTAGGTGGCCTGTTTAGTCCATAACCCGCTAAAGTTAGGTTTAGGTCTCAACTATTAACGACCCGTTAAAAATGAATCGGTTAAGGCCCAGAACTATTTAGTCCGCGGCCTTGTAGGACCGACCCTAATGAATTAGGGTCAACTCATTTAACATCTCTAACTGTAACTTAGTAAAAGATGAAAGGAAAAATTATACAGTATGAATTAATAAACTATGGAAAAAAATTCCGGAACTAAGTTCACGTTATATTTTTTAAAAAATATCATCGTTGTGCATATAAAATTTATATATTAAATTTCAAGGTAGGTTTCTTATATAGCCCAACATCTATATAATTTATTTGAATAATGTAGCATGATACAAATAGCTTATGGTATTGTACAAGAAATTTATGTTGATATTGGGCTCCATAAAAAATGGAGGCTCGTCGGCCTCCATATCATTACTCATTGTTATAATATGTACCTATAACATACATCTCATAAACAGGATCAAGAATTTTAAAATCGAAACTCTTTTTGTTATCAAAGCATTGGCAGTCAAGTTGAGTCAAATTTTGTTGCTCATTATTTTTCCTTACGAGGACGATTAGCATATAATGGTGGGGTCTCAAAAAGTGCAAAATCCAACACATCCATCAAAAGAACAAAAGATGAACAGAGATCCAACACATTTTGCAGATATCAGAGCAAGCTAACCAAAAAGCCTAGGCCATTTCCCCTCCTATCTTCTTGTGCTCACTCTCTGTAGTTTAGGATTCAGCAAATCTGCAGATTTAAAGAAGACATGCATCGAATGAGCTCCTCACATTCAAAAATCAAGAACGTATCGACGTAAAATACCGTCTTACCCCAACTCAGAGAGTTTCTGGTGAGCCACTGCGTAATCAGCAAAGAAAGCATCCTCATCCTGAAGCAAATAAGCAAAATAGAAACTATAAGCTGGTTTAAAAGGCAAACATTTCTATGCAAAAGGTATTAGTTTTTTTACTAAAAGGTATTAGTTGTTTTCATTCAACAGTATTAGTTGTGCACCATGTAGCCAAGTGTTACTCGGTTTAAAGATATAGCAGACACAGTA
The DNA here is from genome assembly GCA_037126765.1 of Stenogyne calaminthoides. Lineage (NCBI taxonomy): Eukaryota > Viridiplantae > Streptophyta > Magnoliopsida > Lamiales > Lamiaceae > Stenogyne > Stenogyne calaminthoides. The sequence goes on from JBBCBC010000034.1 coordinate 9,351,332, forward strand.
AGAGTGAGGCGGATGAACCAACCGCAGCATATTTCTCAACGAGAGGCCGGAAAACGGGGTCAGAAAGAAGTGCTTTGTCTGTTGGCAACTGTAAAAGATCTTCTTTCCCTCCACTCAGAAGCTCCCTATTGATAGTCCGAATACGAAAATCTTAAAAAGAGAATTGCTAAATTTTTAATTTATGGTTAAGAGTTGTATAGGTCATACGTAAAGAAAGTGTTATCAAAGATGAGAGGGTTAGCAGTCCATGGTCCATCAAATCCTGAGCGGTCTTGGTGGCATCTTCCCTGCAAGGAAGAAAAATATTTATTTCGTTTGAAAGCTACTCATCTCCTATTAAGTAGTTTCTAGAAAATTTAAGTAGTAGCAAATACAAACCAAAGTGTGGCCACCAGAAAGTACGACGATATCATGGTCAGTCAGACCCATTTGTTTGATAAAGACATCCCTCAAGTGGTCACAGCCTGCAACATTTTAAGGTGAAGATCGAAAAACAGAGAACAAGTTCAAGCAAAAGAATTCTTCCATTGTAACTAAAGTATTATAACAGACTTTTCATTAGATTGCAAGTTCAAACTCACCCAATTTGGCATCAGGCAAGCGACCTTCCTTTGGGGCCTCATCCTTGTCCTAAGGTATTAAAACAGGCCTTTATATAAGCAATCACAGTTATAACTATTAAAGCTATTAAGCATGTAAATCTCAGCATGAAAATAGACAGTGATGATAACAGTTCTCGGGGGTTAATTCTATTTATGGATGACCATACAAAAAAGCAATCAGGTTCAATTTTTAATGATCACTGTAATGTATGAAACATGCAGAGAGCAAGACAAGATAATATATATATGTAATCTTCAATGTTGTCAAAAATATAAACCACTAAGAACTTAAATAAGACATTTGGATCAAATTGTCCATGTTGTTGAAAACAAAAGCCAGAATATCAGGCAGAACCAATTTCACGTTTAACAATAATATCATACTCAATCAGAATCAGAGAGCTCAAAGTGTATATATGTCCAATCAGATGCATAATTCATACATGAAGATCAATGGCCACATATGCAAGATAAGATATCAAATCACTGTACAAATAATAACGCAAATGCTTAACTTTTGAAACATGCATCTTTAACAACCAATATATAAGATAACGTATTCAGTTTAGACTTCTAGGAGAAAGAAAAAATCACCAACCGGTCTTCCAGGGTTAAACTGAATTTCAGGTCCTCCAGTTATTTCAACAGCAACTACACCAGCCAACTGTGAAGAGCAAAAGGACTCAAAATATTAAACTCTCGAAAAAATAATGAGCAGAATTAAGGTGAAAGATAAACGTGCAGAAAAACAGTACCTGATAGAAGTCAGCATGAGTAATGATCGGGAATTTCTCCTTGAGGGGCTGCAAGAGATCAACAGCAATGTGGATGCCATTGTTGGCTTCGTGTCCCTGCTCAGCGTTAAATCTCATGGTCCCAAACGGACCTCCAGTCTTGGTGCACTGGTCATATGTGCCAGCTGAGTGCCACCTACAATAACAACACACCACATTATTATAAAAAGAACACCTCAATCACTTAGAATAATACATGTGTACCAATATCTATGATATATGTAATTTATATAGAAGATCACAAATCACAAAAACTTCTACAAACACAAGCACATTGTTGTTCACTGGCTTATTGCCGAGCAGGTAGAGGACATCAACATTACTAATTTACTATCTATATAAACTCCTAGATGAATTCACAGCACCGCAAGTCGGATTAGAGAGACTAATGAATGTTGAACATTTTCTACTTCTCAGAAAAACTGCAATCACACTATGCAAGGGTCACCTATCTCCCGAATTGTTCCACTGAAGCAACAGTTATTATGATTTGCCACAACTCCTAATGTTTCATCTAACAAAAAATAACTTAGATATAGCTTAATCACAACAATCAATATTTTCACACATACGTTGAAATTTGAAGGCTATAGAGTCATTTCCAACTATTTCCAGTCTACCAAAGACCTCCAACAGATCCACTCTATAAACTAACCATCTTTTCAAATAGTTGAAAAACAAAAACAATTTTCTCCAGCAAATCCATTGTCACATGCAAACAGATTAGTACTTCAGTGGAATGATGCATTTCACTACACGAGACTGCTTTATGAATAACTTGACAATGATAATAGACATTTCTCAACTCATATATTGTGATTCATAAATATTCAATCCACAAATCTTATATGTAAATCGAGAAAAAAAAACGCAAAACATACGCAAGGCGAAGCATGAGAGGAGCGCAGTGCTTCTCAGCGATGAAGCCTCTGAGCTTTCTCTTGGCTTTCTGAATAGCTTTCAGGTACTCCTCACTCACCTTTGGATAGTTCTTCACCATTTTATCCGCTTTCTACAATCAGATCATTCTCCATCAAAAATCAAATTACGAATACAAAAAATTGAACACATACAACATACTCATTCGTAATTTCGTAGACAGACTACATTATTTAAATGCACAAACGCAACCAAAAAAAAAAACAGCAACAACATTCAGAATCACAAATGCAACCAAAATAACAGCAACATCATGGAAACAGAATAGGAGGCTTACATGAAAGAAGTGATCGAAATAGTAGAGAGAGAAACTGTGTGAGCCCTAATGCGAGCGTTGAGAGCACAAGCAGAGTGTGACTGGATTTTATAAAGTTTGCAGTCTCGTATATAACGGAGCAAGGAGAAATTTGTTGTGGGATAGAGAAGCCGTTGGATCGTTTTGATGCGTTGGGTTTCGAGATGGACGGTTGGGATTGGTCCCCGATGATCTCAATTTACGGATCCAATTTAATCGCGCACTCTATTTTAGACGTATTCAAGATAAAAAAATGCATGAAATTTTTTCCTTCTAAAACACACCTGTTAGTATTATTAGCTAAATAAATAATGCTAGAAGAATAAAATTTTCCGCTTTATTTCAATAATCTCTATATAGGTCGGAATCTCTTTAAAAAATAAAATGATACATTAATAATAATAATTATGGTACAGTAATAATTATGAAATCTTTTGTGGATGGTAAGTAATCTTCAAGCTGTATGGTATTTTAATTTTAAGAAATTATGTGCTCTCAGTCTCAGTGGTGATATTTTGGCAACATAATCTTTCACAAATTTATCTGTACAAATCGACGACGTGGATAACATTTTACTGTAGAATAATCAAACCCAACACAAATATAATATTATTTCATTGAAATAAATTAAGTTATTGTGAATTTTGGCATATTTCTGTCATGGCATAATAAGAAAACATAGAAAAAATAACTTTAATTAGTAATTACAGTTAAAAAAAAAGTAAACATAAAATGCATAATTTTGCATGATGATGCGATGAAAATGATATCGTACGTAGAGATGGAGGATGTAAGTATGTAACTGATTGGATTGAGGCTCGTTTCTATGCACGGTCCGTCTTTCCAAATTCCAATTTCTGTATTAAATTCTTTGAATTTTTGCAAGCAGTAGTTCGCCAGGAATCCGTTCCCAAAAAAAGTGACATGATTCAAAAAAGAGAAGATATTATACATTATGGGTTGCATGTACAACTCAAGTATATTTTTTGAATATTTAATTTATTTTACTAAAATATGTAATTATTTTTTTATTTATATTAATTATAAATATAAATATATTGTATGGTTCAAATATACGGGGGTGTATTCAATTGAGATTCTATTAAAAAAAAATTTACTTAGAAAAGTCTGTGGATTTAAAAAATCCATATACTCCATGCAGCATTTGACTGACTTTTTTATTGATTTACATGGAATTTCATAGACTTGATAGAATTGTGGAATACACTTTTTTTATTGATTTACATAGATTTTCATAGACTCCAGCGCTGGAACTATTGATGCAAATGTATATGGAACACAATTGTATATAAAAAAAATTATTCAAATTGTTTAGAAAAAATACCAAATTATATTAGTTAAAAAAATATTATTATTCATCATTATTATTTTCATCTTCATTCACATCATCTTCATTTCCATCACTGTTATTCCTCGGCCTCATTTCCCACATAGCATTGTCAATACTCATTCTCCATGCATTAGTTTCCGTTCTTTGTTATAGTTGGCTTTGAGAAAGCAATTTCATTCTTTTTTTTTGTAGTTAGCTTCCGTACTTGTTTAAATAGAAAAATATTACTTGTTTAAATAGAAAAGTATTACTTATATAAATAGAAAAATATTACTTGTTTAAAAGAAAAAATGCTTGTTTTTAAAAGAAAAGTACAACTTGTTAAGATGAAAAGTATTACTTGTGTAAATGAAAAGTATTACTTGTTTAAATAGAAAAATATTAGTTGTTTAAATAGAAAAATATTACTTGTTTAAAAGAAAAGTATTGTTTGTCCCGGTGAAAAACCCATGAAATGCGGAAAAAATCGTGTAATGCATATAAAACAGGGGTGAAGGAATGGTGATTCCAATTTTTTTTGCGTTTTAAGTCCATGTGTTGTGTTTTGCTTATAAAAGAATGCATATGACAAGATAAGAATGTAAAGTAATAAAGAACACAACAAAGTATAGTGGTTCGGAGACTCAAGCTCCTACATCCACTCTCCCTGTTCCTAGGGAAATTCCTTCAATCTGGACTTATCACCCTCTCGGGCTCGCCTCTAGATATTTAACGAGCTCTCACTCAAACTTGACTTATCACCCTCTCGGGTTCGCCTCGGGACTTATCACCCTCTCGGGATTGCCTACAGATGTTTACCGAGTTCACACTCCAACGGGACTTATCACCCTCCACGGGATTGCCTACAGATGTTTACCGAGTTCACACTCCAACGAGACTTATCACCCTCCATGGGATTGCCTAACAACTACCTCACTTCACCACTAGTTATCTCTTATGAGAATGGGGTTTGGATTTGGTGTTGTCTCCAACTAGGGTGAGATTTTCCCGTACATTTGTTTAGCCTCAATGCTAAGGTTGGGAAAATCTCTCTAAGCTTAGGATATATCGTGGGTTGCTTATATTGGGTTTTAGAACACTCATGAATGTATTTGTATATCTACAGACTTGTGTTCTATGGTGGGAATGCCTTGAGTATATGACTCTTGACTCTGTAGCATCTTTTTCCACCCTTAATTTGATGGAAGATCTTGTATTTATAGTGTGGATTTGAATGTTACCGTTGGAGAGAATCACATTCAAATCCTTACTATTCTGTAAGTTCTGCAGCTTCTTCAAGCTGGTTGTCTTCCTCTCATTGGTCCACGTCAGCTGAATTCTAACGGCTATATTCTTCAGGTTTATCTGAGTCTTCAGGTTTATCTGAGCCTTCAGGTTTATTTGAGCCTTCAGGTTTATTTGAGCCTTCAGGTTTATTGATTCAACTGACTTTTCTTGAAATGAACCTTATCTCGATCAGTATAATTGACACTCGAACTTCTCGAAGTTCAAATCTTCTAAATTAAACATCCCCGACCTCGTGTCACATTTACTTATCGACCCTCGTGTCACTTGACTCAGTTATCGATTTCTTTTTGCCGATCCGATAAGCTCGACCGATCGATCAACATATCTTCAGTCAACATATCGGGGATAACATCAGTCGATTACATCGAGTTAGCATATCAGTTTATCATATCTGATCTCGATCACGTCTGATCTTGATCAGTCTCATCTGCTCATCTTCTGATCTGCAACCTTATCTTCGATTCTTTTAGCTTTAGCTTTTTTACATTTGATTTGCACAAACTCATCGCTTAACTCCTAACACATCTAACTCATTCGATCTCAATCGGTCTAAATCTGCAAACCTCGCCCGATCGATAATCTATTTTGTGAGTTCCCCCACAACTTGTTCTTTCGTTCCCCCTCAACTTGTTATCTGTAAATTAGCTTGAATAATACAAGTTGATAATGTTTTGGCATAATTCATCAAAACTAAAATATCCCAACAAGTATTACTTGTTTAAAAGAAAAGTATAACTTGTTTAGATGAAAAGTATAACTTGTTTAAATAGAAAAGTATTACTTGTTTAAATACAAAAGTATTACTTGTTTAAATAGAAAAACATTGCTTGTTTAAATAGAAAAGTATTACTTGTTTAAATAGAAAAGTATTACTTGTTTAAAAGAAAAGTATAACTTGTTTAGATGAAAAATATAACTTGTTTAAATAGAAAAATATTACTTGTTTAAATAGAAAAATATTACTTGTTTAAATAGAAAATTATTACTTGTTTAAAAGAAAAGTATTATTTGTTTAAAAGAAAAATATATCTTGTTTAGATGAAAAGTATAACTTATTTAAATAGAAATGTATTACTTGTTTAAATGAAAAGTATTACTTGTTCAAATAGAAAAATATTACTTATTTAAATAGAAAAATATTACTTGTTTAAATAGAAAAATATTACTTGTTTAAAAGAAAAGTATAACTTGTTTAGATGAAAAGTATAATTTTTAAATAGAACAGTATTACTTGTTTAAATGAAAAGTATTACGAAGGTTTTTTTTATTATTCTGACCTTTCGTCTTCAGAGTTCTCTGAGAGAATACGTAGAAAACTCTGGTTATTAGAAGAGATTTTGAAGAGTGAAATTTGTTTATATTTTTTTAAAGAGAATCAAAGAAAATACATAAAGTATTAAAATCCATAGACTGTTGAATACCTAAAGATTTTTTAAAACTTTTTAAAATCTGTATTGAATACCTCAGTATTTTCAAAGACTTTTGAAAATCCGGATTGAATACCTCATACTTTAAAAGTCTAAAAAAATCCTACAGACTCCACAACCAATACACCCCTCTACATTTAAATTACGGTGCACCTGATTCACATGACACCTGTTCTTTAAAAAAAATATTCCCTTTAAAACAATTAACAAATATTAAACTTGTAAAAAAGAAAATATGTTAAAAATATGGAAATTTTACCTTTGGTCGATTTATATTATTTTCATTGCTAGTATTGGAAGCCGCTAAATCTAAAAGTTAAAAAGTGTAAAAACACGGAAAAAAAAACACTTCATCCATCTCATATTCAGTTGGATATTTACTGTTCACATGATATTTAATGTAAGAATTGTATATTAGCATTTGAGTGGATACAATGGTTTTTAGTTGAGAATATTGTAAATCTTTATTACTAAAGTAGATGAGAGTATAAAGTGGTTTTTAGTGTGTATAAAATAATGAAATGATATGTAATTTTTTAAATGTTTTGAAGATATAATTGTAAAAGGCATTATTATTTTATTATCACTTATGGAAGGGGAAAATAAGTATGAAACAAATCAAAATAAAAAAATGTCCACTTAAATATGAGAAAAAGGGAATAAAATTTTAGCATTATAAGTAACATATTATACATGCAAAATGTATCACTTTTTAATTTAAATCAAATTGTCACTTACACTTAAACATTGTCACATTTATATACCTATATTAAAAAAAAAATATTTTGAAAAATAAAATATTTTAAATTACAAATTCAAGGAATGATATGAAACCATCATACAATCCAAGTGCATTTTTAAAACGTGCAAATTGTTTAATTGAAACGTTCAATTTGTTTAAACTGAAACATTCAGCGTAACCAGGTTGAACGTTTCAATGAAACAAATTGCATGTTTCAAAAATACATTTTAAACTGCATTGTGTACATGAGACCAACTCTGTAAAATTTACATAAAATATTTGTGCCCAATCAGATACAATCAAATATATATTATGTGGCACTGTCACGTAAACAATAAGTAAAATATTTGTGCTCAATTGGTGGATTCTATAAAAGGAAGTGAATATTCCAATATTTCATCAATGAGTGGATCTTTTGTGCACTGAAATGCACCATGTATTCGTGCAACTGAATGACCCATTAAAAAAAAATATTTGATTCGTTATTAGACATATTATGTGGATACATGAGTAGGATTGGGACGAATGTTAAGATCCGTGCACCAATTGCACATGAGACTGTGACACTATGTAGTTATATTTTTTCAATATATGTGGTCATTGACTCAACGATGTCGACATTATGAAGAACGACAACTAAAGATTGACTGCAAAATTATTTAAATGGACAAGGGGTTTTCCAACAAAAATAATCTGATCCTTACATAGTGAAGATTACCTACGATTTGCCTATGAAATTTAGAATTTTTAGAATTTTAGTAGACAGACAAATTACCTATGAATAAATTGCCTACACATTTATGATTTTCGTAGGCAAATAAATCATCTACATTAATATTTCATAGAAAATTATATTTGTAATTTAGAAATGATGTACAAACAAATTTACCTATGAATTATATTTTCGTAGGTAAATTGGTTTGATGAATAAAAATGCCTATATGGTTACAAATTTTTATAAACAAGTCGTAGATAATCCTCACTATTTAAAGACGAAATTATTGTTGTTAGAAATTCTATATACATGTTGAAAAATTTCGCAGACAATTCTCTATTTTCCTATAGTGGATATTACCATAATGTTCATAAAATATTAAAAATACCAATAAACATTAGCATGCTAGTGTACTAAGAGTTAATTATTGTACTAATAGACACACTTGCGAGATTGTCTTACGGTGATACATAGTATAATTTGAACATTAACGCTTTAACACTTTAAAGTAATGAGTGTTAATTTGAGTTAGTTTGTAATTCGTCTAATTTATGAGATCGTCTCATACGAATTTTTGTCTTGTACTAATATAAAAAAAATATCGAGAAAATTACAATAAATATCAAAATATATCAATAAATAACACATGAAATAACATTATGTATTATATTTATTGCATATTTAACACATAAAATTTATTCAATTTTCATATTAAATTTATGCATTAAAAAAGTGTAACTAAAATTTCATAATTATTAAATTACGGGTATACCGATATCGCCCATAAATAAAATGCAAGGTCTTAATAATTAATATTTCTATCAATATTTTCAGAAATTCACGCACCCATACCCATTGGATCCTTAGTCGGGTCGACCGGGAGAAACACCCCTTCGGGGCTTTTGTGTTTTCTGGCCGACTTGAATATATGAACCGACCCGTATAAGAGCAGCATAAAACGACCCATCATCGAAACCCAACCCTTTCTCTTTTCTTTTCTCACTCCAATTTCTCTCTCTGAAAACCCAGTCCTCTTTGTGGCTCTCTCTCTCTGTGTCAATATCTATATCTCCATCGCTGTTCATCTCGTCTCCTTTTTCTCGATCCAATCATCTGCTGTAAGTCCTATAATCTCCAATTTGATTTTCCTCTTTAAATCCCTCCACATGCGAAGTTGTTTTTTCTTATCAATCAGATTGGATTCTATCGATTTGTTGGTTAATTAGCTCAATTGCTTCTCCACAGTTGTTCAATGGATTTTAATTTCGGCCTTGCGTTTGTGGAACATTATTTTGTTTGTTTGTTTTCTGTTTTCGGTCCGGGGTTAATCTCGAATTTAATTTGTTGATGATAACTTTAATTATTTAAGATTAATTTGTATACGAGTGATTTTAGTCGAGGAAAGTACATGGACTTTCATTGCGGGAAAAGGTTTCTTAGGGTTTGACTTTGAATTGGGACTTGGGAGGTAAAAGTGATTATTTTTTGTTCCAACTCAAGTTTGTCTTACCTGAATGAAGATTTAATTTGTTCCACTTTATTTGATATGATTCCCACTCTACTTCCACTAAACCTTTATCTTTATTAATGTTAGTTATACTTAATGTTGAACTAGTGTAGCTGTTAGAGTTTTTTGCATTTTTAGTCCCACCAATCACGCCATCTTTTCAATTTGGTACCACCTCTGCCAATATAGTCATGTAAGATTATTTTCGTCAATTTTAGTCCCATAAACTTGCAAATGTGGTCCCAAAAATTGACGGCCTTTAACGGATGCGCGTTAACCGTAGACGAACTTTCTTTAACCTATAATTAATACTGTTAAATCCCTAATTAATTTGTCTTAACTAATTAATCTTGCAAATAAAAAAAAATTAAAACGAAACACACACACAATCACAATTCACAAATAACAACAAAACTCTTTCAACCTCAAACCCTAGCTCCCACTAGGTGAGATTTCACGCTCAGTGCGTGTTTCCTAAACCTAGCCTACGAAATGTCGTTCATCTCCTCGGAGGCGGCCGGACCGGCCATGGCCTCTTCCCCCTTGAAGCCTGACGACCTAACGCAGTCATTCAGCAAGATATTTGCAATCCTCGCGCACCCAGAAACACTAGCTTTGCTAATTGCAAATTCCCGCACAAAGACATCGGGCGGACCTTTCGCCCGTGGGAGGCGCCCTCACATCGGCGAATCTCTTCAGTTCTGGGCAACGCCACACGCACATCTTCGCTCACAAGGATGCCTGGACTCGCGTCTCCTGAAGATCCCGACCCGGCCGTGAACGGCCGCGATCTGATTTTGGGATCGTGTTCTGCGCTGCAAAACGACGCCAATCCTTTCACTAACGCGTATAATAATCGTGCCCTTACCCCTGGTGCCTCGACTGGTATCTCAATTTTGAGGCCTGGGGTTTCAATTCCTGGGATTTCAGTGCCTCCGACTTCTGGTATTTTGAAACCTGCTGCGAGGCAGCATCACGAACGCGTATAATAATCTTGCTTCCCCCTGGTTTACACAATTATTCTGCTTCGCCACTCCGATGCGGCTGATTTGAATTCGGGCCTGAACCCTAGCATATCGCGCGATGCGATTCAACCACCGCTACACGCGGCCTTGCCCACTCCGTCCGAGGCGTATAGAGCCCCATCCGCAACAGGTAAGCCGCGATTTATGAGCCTGTTCTGGTACTTTGAGGCCCGATGGATTAAATTCGAAATTGGGTACTGATTTTTCTGGTATTTCGAAGATGGTATTTTTAATTTGTTGGTAAATTCTAATTTGCAACAGCCTGGAAATGGTGAGGCTTCGGATGTGTCGCTTCATCAAGTCCCAATTCAAGGATGTTGAGTCAGTAAACAGAGGATTTGCCTTTCCTCGCATTCGAATTCGCATTCAAATCGGAGTTTCAACGGCGTGGATTTCGCGAATTCATCGGCTCGGGTGAGGTAGATTCACGATTTTGGGGATTCGGAGGATCCTCTATCCCCAGATTCGGTTATCAACACATGGGAGCTCATGGAAGGGCTGGATTTGGAGGATCCTTTATCCCCAAAGATGACAAAGTCTTGTGTAACCAAGTTTACCGTAAACTTGTTTGCATTTTTTTGTGCAATTTTGAACAGTATTAATTGTAATTTTGAACAGTATTAGTCTTTTCAATATAAGGTATTAGTTTGATAGTTTTAGTTGTTCTACTATAAAGTATTAGTTGTTCTACTATAAAGTATTAGTTGTTCTACTATAAAGTATTAGTTGAAAAACATGTGCAGAGTAAAAAATTGGAAGCAAGAATTTTGAGTGTTTTGAACCTATGGGACCATATGTGCAATTGGTTGAGGCAATTTAATTGGCTAATTTTGTGTTAATTATGTTTCATAACGTATGAGACTAAAACTGCAAATGGTTGAAAGATGGTTAAGCCTTAATTGAGTATTAATTATGTCCCATAACTTATGGGACCACATTTGCAAGTTGATTTAACGGAAACCGTAACGGCGGGACCACATTTGCAAATTAAAATTCTTGAGGGACTAATTTGGCAGAGGTGAGACTAAATTGAAAACATGGCGTGGTTGGTGGGACCAAAAGTGCAAAAAACTCGTAGCTATTATTGCATTTTATCTCAAGTCCAGATTATTCTGCGGACAATCTTTCGTCGTTTCTAGAAATGAAAAACAGTTGCTTATATGTTTCCAACACACATAATTTCATAACCTATAAGTCAAATTAACACTTGTATGATTTATGATGCTCTTAGGGAAACCATGAGCGACGAAGGAGAGAAGACTTGCCCCCTCTGTGCTGAGGAGATGGATTTGACGGATCAGCAGTTGAAGCCTTGCAAGTGCGGCTATGATGTAACTACTACATGTTCCCTATGATTTTTTTGTCATATAACTTTTCTGAACTAAGTGGGTCGCATATAACATAACTAGCTATCGTATAAAGCAGTCCATGTGTGCATGAGTCTCTGCAATGTAGCATGCCACTTGTGTACTATTATACGGGCGAGAGCGACCTTGAATTGCGGATACAGCAGCCGATAGTAGCTGCAACAAGACTCATCAATAAATCAGATGATAGATGTCCACACTTCAATACAGGGTATAAGAAAATTGCTCTATTTTCATATTGATGAATATATCAGGCGGTTGATATCGATATGATCTTTATGATTATCATTCTGATGTAATCAGTTTGTTTATGTTTTTATTACTGAAAACATTTTCTTTTAATTGTCATCCAGATCAGCATGTCGTAATAAAGAAAGTGTTGAAAATGGTATGGAAAGCCCTGGTGGACTCATCCAGGAGGCCTCATATTGATTGGATTGGTTTCAGCCTGTCCAGCCCTCCCAACCCTTCCATCCCAATATTCTATTCTTTGATAATTTTTTCATCCAGATATTGATAAACAATATCATTATTGATCATAAGGATTTGAACTGGATTGATTTAAGATCCACTTAATCAAATTCTATATCCAAATTGATCAAAAGATAATAAATGTTGTGAAGGAAAATCATCAAGCACTTAGAGGAATTGTATTACATCATCTTTGTGTGACATATTTTAATTAATCTTGGCTCTATATCTGTATGTTTTAGGCAACTGCAGCAATAAAGAATATTAAATAATATTATTAGATGAAGATATTCGATGATCCAGATAATTTTCTATTGATTTTAATATTTCCTTTTGGAAATAGTCAATATTCTGAAAAAGATAAATATCCAAATCCTGAGTTTGTCATGAAACACTGGAACCAGAATTGATTTTCAATATCCATCCATCCTGGAAGAAATGATGCTGATATATCGGACCACGAAAGGGCGATAGATTCCACTGATATCTATCTTAGATAGCATACCCCTGATTATTTATTTTATTTTATCCATGTGGTTCATTCAGGATCAATGGACAGGATCTTTAGCACTGCTGTCCTGTTTTGACCATCCAGGTATCATCATCTGATAATTTGAATATTGAGAAATGGTAAGGATCATACCTTATCGGCAAAGAGTTGTATCGTTTGTCCATAATAGTTCTCAGCTTTATTATCCATAATAGCTCAACGGTTTTGAATCAATCTAGATTATCTATTTGCATGATTGAGAGTTTTATAAAGATAAAATAATATCCGCTATATAATAAAATATGATATTAATATTCAATTGATTGTACTTAATATCCGTTTCGATTATTATCGTCCCTGCGATTTTGAGAACAATAGTATTAATGGAGATATATTGATCCTCAAGATTTTGAGATTATTGTCAAATATTCATTTTGACCATATGTTATTCATGATTTTCATGATTCTTCATCAGACTTACTGATTCATCCGTCTTCCATGATAAAATCTCTTTGATACTTGAGTCATTACAGTGTCTCATTGAAGAAGTCCATTCTCAGCAAAAGAGTCTAATGGAAAGAACCAGCCAAAAAAAACTTATCCATTATTCTTTAGATATTTACAGGCTATCTTCATAATATTTATTGATGATATGGATGGAATGATCATATTTCACCATTTGAGATATTCAGGAAATCAATAATAAAGATGTTGAAATATAAGTATCCATTGTCGGAAAATATGTTTGTCAAGAACTGAAGATCATATTCTTTCATAATTAACTGATTATTGATACCCGACTTTTCAAATTCAAGATATTCAATTGATAATGATGACGAATGGTGTTGTCGCTGGATAGTAATATAGATAAATAGTATTCATTGATTTCAACTCTATTTGTATCCTGAGAATGAGATTTGATAATCTGAGGTAATGTACAGATCTTTAATTCCTTTTCAAAGAGAAAGGTCTCATCAGAGATCTGAAAACAGCGATATGTAGATACATCAATGATTTTGATCCTGACTCTGTCCGATATCGAGTCCCTTAATTTAACCCCAACCGGCTTAAGAGATCTGAATGGAACGATTGAGTGGTCTTCGAGTATCAGTCTCCCTTGGAAAACGAACAGCCAACTGGTTTTCATTTGAGAGGAGTCATTAAGAACCACATGCATTCGGACAACTGATTGATTTTACAAGAAGAAGTCCTGGTACGACTTTCATTGGCAACATCGTATTCATTCTAATATTCATGGTTTTATCTGTTTGCAGAACCGATTATATAACTATTTCAAAATCCAAGCTGGTTTAGTTTAGATCATCTTGAGTTTGTATTTGTTAATTATTTTAGATTAATTTGAAAAGTATTGTTTGATAAAGATATTGTTTATTTTTTAATCTGATATTTTATGTATCTTTCCTAACGCTTGTGTGACTTATTTTGAGTTTATAATATCATCTGTTGAAGTCTGTTTTGAAATAGTTTCTGCACTGTATGAAAATATTCTGGTTTTATATCTCAAGAGTCTTGAGTCATTTTCTGTATAGTTCGATCAAAAATGGTCTGTCTTTATACCCCAGCTGTAGATCCCTGAAAATGTACATTATTAGTAATGTCCACTCTGCTGTCCAGTGATATTCTGTCCACAAATCAGGTCTGATATAAGATATCCTCTGATTGATATAAGAGAAAGTCTCCCTATCATCAGATTAATGATCCTCCTTCAAGATGCCATCCTCCAAATTTAGAATAATTGATAATCCCATCTGTATTGGAGCTATTGGATCATAATATTAGTCAGTAATTATATTTTGTTTTGGATGATAATAACTGATATCCCACCAGCCAAAAATTGCTAAGTCCCAGTGTCCAGATATAGATCATGATCAATATTTAAGATTCAACCTCCCAATGAAAGGATCCAAAGCCAAGAAAGTTTCATGACCAGATTAGACTGCTTTTTGAAGAGGAGAGGTCTGCAATGGAGATATCCAATCAGTCGGAATCAGTTTCCCAGTTTACGTTTATTCTAATCATAATCCATTCATTGATCTGATGGAAACTTCGGAAAGTCCTTCATCCGTCCATTAATATATAGATTCTTATCTCCATTCAAATGAGAAAATCAAAGGATATATTGAATACAGTTCGTATAAATTGTTCAAAATCGGACTAATCAAACCCATCGCGGATTGACTGTTGGTCCGGCCATAATAATAATAAAATATTTGAAGAATTATGAGGATATAATTAATCACATTAATTATTAGTGGACGAAGGTTTTTTAATATTTGTCCATCCTTCATCCGCTTTGACCCGTTTTTGACCACCTGACCCGTTGACCCTTTCTAAATTGATTGATTTGTATCTATACAAATTTGTACAGTAGACGTACTCTTATATATTACATTAATTAAGTGAATTTGGTGGTAGATTTCACGAATGGATATCTACATCATTGCTATTAATTTATTTGTTAAACATAAGACTTAATTCTTCACATTTAATTAATGAAGAATTGTATGTTGGTGTTTGTCTGGAAGTGGATGCCAATTATCGTAAACCAACCAGTGAACAAATTACTTCACTTATACACATTGAACTCTCTGATTGTACAATTTGTACTCGAATTATTTTGAGTCATATTAATTAAGTTAAAAAATTAAAAAGTCTTTTATGTTTTAAGCAATTATTGAAAATAAATAAACTATTACCTCGTATCCTTTCAGTGCATAGTACTTTGGCAATGTATTGTTACAACATGCATTATTATGTATTGAACAAATTTAACAAATTAAATATAAAATGCATATTCACTATCTAAAATATTAAATTATAGAAATTAGGTACTTAAATTCAATATTAGTTTTTATTTTTAAAAAAACATATATAAAATATATCAAAAAATGTACGGTCCATATTTCATTAAAATAAGAGTCCAGTGAGATTTGTTCATAGTATCAATTTTGACAAACACTCATATGAGACGGTCTCATTCATAAGATGGGGTACAACCTAACACAAATCATACCCACCATTCCCAAAGTGTTAAAACGTCAATGTTCAACTTATGTCCCGTCTCACTATGAGACGGTCTCATGTAAGTGTACCTCTATAATTTTTGTACCACTGCACTTATAAACTAACGGGAGGTGCTAAATGGACAGGAATGTTAAAATATTAATTTATTTATAACTAATAATATACTATTATTATTTTGTCCTTGCCATAATATCTTCAAATATCATAAAATAAGAGAGTTTTTTTATTTAAACAAATATATTTTAAGATGAACCCGACCGGCCATAAACTCCCCGTCACCGCCGCCACCATTGTTGCTGCTGCAATCACCATTGCTGCCACCATCGTCTGGTATAAAACTACAGCTTCCTGCATCCCCAAATCACAAGCACTCCATCCGCAAACTTAAGCAAATCAACAAATTTTAGACAAAAAAACTCCACAGATAAAGAAATCTCATTATTAATAGAGTTTTTGGCAATTTTGGTCCCATAGGACACACCATGATTTGCAAACGAGTCTCAAGTTTGGCAGAACCAGTCCCAAACTTTCAGAATTGGTCCCGCCGTGACGGAAATCGTTAACTTCACTTGCAGACTTGGTCCCAAACATTATGCAACACATTTAATACACAATTAACCCTTAACCACCATTCAACAACTTGCAGTGTTGGTCCCATATGTTATCCAACATAATTAATACAAATTTAACACTAACCAATTTTTAACCACTTGCAGATTTGGTCCCATATGATGAAAAAAATTACTTTATTTCTTGCAAAATTTCTGGCGCCAAATACTCAAAAACTAACAAAATTTGGCGCCAACTACTTGCAAAACTAGTCCCACCAGAATGGAATTGAGCCAAAAATGGTGGGAAAACTTGATTTTTCCCACCAATTTTTGGCTACAAACCCTAATTCAACTCCCATATATAAACAACAACAACACATTCAACCACATTCATCCACAACACATTCAACCACATTCAAAACCCAAAAAATCTAAACACCATGTCTTCTGCATCTTCCTATCGAAACCGACACAATCTAATATGTTATTGTGGAAAAGCTTGTCGTACGTACGTTTCTCAAAAGCCTAGAAGTAAAGGAAAGTTATTTCATAACTGTCCTGACTCTATAAGTGAAGGTGGTGGCAGTGATTTCTTTATGTGGGCTGATGATAGTAACTCAAAGGAGGTTGTTGACAAGCATGATGGCCAAGGTGAAGACTCTAACCCTAAGATGATTGAGGAGATGAAGAATATGGTCCAAGAAATCAAGAATCTTACTGCTGCAATCAAGGAATTATTGAAACTAAATAAGCTGTTTTTTATTGTACTACTTGTCATTCTTGCATCTAGGACCTATTTTGGTTAGTTAGTTCTTGCATCTTAATGTAAGTCCTATTTTGGTACTCTTTTGTAATGTCTTAAAACTATCTAATGTAATGTCCTAGTAATGTTCCAATGCTATAAAATATAATTTCCTATTTGTCTATAATGATTGCTAACCTATAATGCTATATATATACAAGGAAACCAATCATGCACACCAATACATACAAAGTAAACTAACAAAGTAAACCAACAATATATACAAAGCAAAACTGATTTCTGCCACCAGCAAAATCATCAATATATATCATCCAAAAGCACCAATATCATCCAAAATCAGCAATATATATCATCCAAAATCACCAATATAGGAAACTGATTTGGAGACTAGCAAAATGAACCAATAAAGTTGTTTTAACCACCAATCTTAAGCCACCAAAATCTGAAATCACTATAAGCACAAAAGTTGAGCTTTTTTATACAAAAGACAATGAGATTGTAGTGGCTTAAGGACAAAAACTATCCAAACTACTCTTAACTCACAATCAGAAACCAACCCTTCTCTACTTCTTTTTCTTCTTACCTTTCCCCTTCTTTGACATAGAAGCTGCAGTGAGATTGGACTGTGTGACAAACTTTTGACCTCCAACTGTTGTGACCCTCATACCATCCTCATTAAGCTCTGTTGAACCGCCCACAGACGGGCCCTCTCCTTCTCCTCCTCCAATGTAACTATTGGGAGTAAATCTCATAGAAGTCTGATCCTATGTGACAACAAGAAATTTGCATTTAATGTTTAATATATGGTTAAGAAAAAAAAAGTTATTAAGACCCAAGAAAATCATGCTTACATTGTCAACCCTCTGTGATGGTCCTCCTCCAATAAATTTTTTGGGAGCAAATGATGAATGTGTACCACCTTCAGTAGCTGATCCCTATAAAATCAGAATGGATTAATGAATTAGTGCAAGTAAAGGTTTAAACATTATGTAAAAAAAAAATTAACAACATGTAAAATAAACATCATACAGTGGAAGCAGCACTCTTTGAAAATTCTCCAACTCCTCCAAATTTATTTTTCTTTTTCTTGGAAATAACAAATAATTTTTTCCTGCCTTGCCTTGTGGTGACCTTTTTGCTCAAGAGAACCTATACATGTAGATAAAATTATGTCATTTTAGTGTAAATTAGAGACAATTTAAGGAACATAAACCTGATACTTACATCAGAGACAACATCATCTTCTTGTGTGTCTTGGGTCATTGGTGGAATATCTTCATTCCGAGTCATTTCTTCAGCTCCATTGTTCACTTGTGCCATTTCTTCATCAGCTATGAAACCCTCAGCCATCTTCCTCCACTTGCAAACCTTCTTATTGTGCCCAGTTTCCTGACAGAAGGAACATTTTACTTTGTAACCCTGTTTAGGCATAGTTTGAACAACATCCCTTTGATTCTTATCTTCTTCACCAACTCCTTACCTCCTCTTTATCTTAGGCCTTCCAGCCTTTCTCTTTCCAAAGCTAGGTGGTAAGGGTGGTATGTAACCAGTCTTCTTCCATAACTCCTCACCATTCATGGGAGGGACAGAGTGAGAATACACATTGTTGTATGTATCAACAGAGTAACAGCTGTGTACATAATCATCTACATCTTCCACTTGAGAAAGGATTGCACTAATAGCATGCTTGCATGGGATTCCATTAAGATCCCACTCCCTACAGTCACATGTGTGTCCCTTCAAGTCAACAACATACCTTGTACCATCAAATCCTGAAACTTCATAGCTATGATCAGATGATTTTACTGTCATGCACAATCTTGAAGCCTCTCTCCTTTGTGCTATCACTCTTTGGATCTTGGCTCACACTTTTCTCCCTTCCCATTTGGTTTCACATTTATCTCTCTTGGTCTGAATTCTTCTCATGATGTATTCTCTAATCCACTCGAGCATTGTCAGAATTGGTTTATCTCTGGCATCTAGAATGCATGCATTGTAGACCTTACACATGTTGTTCACTAGTGTATCACACTTAACTTCTGTGGAAAAATGTGATCTTGACCACTGTGTAGGAGGCTTATCACCAAGCCACTCTAGGCATCTTATATCCTTCTCCCCCATCCTCCTCATTGCTCTATGAAAAGAAGTTGTTGTTAGAGATTTAGCTGCTCCCCAAAGTAGTTTTCTTCAACTCATCACCCCAGATTCAAATTTCTTTTAAATTCACATGTAAATGCCTTACACAAAAACTGTTCTCAACATCAGGTAGAACTCTCTCAAATGCAGGTATCAACCCTTTTTGCTTGTCTGACATAAAGATGAATCTACTCTCTTCATCAATAAAATCCTCCTTCAATGACTCAAAAACCACTCCCGGTTCTCCTAGTCTCACTCCCAACCACTTTGATATGATAAAAGATAAGGATCATTGTTCGGTCCATGCCAACCGCAATGAGAGAAGTACTCCACCAATTCCCTTTAAAAGACAACCATCCACCCCTATCCATGGCCTTAAACCAGATTTGAAACCTTTCTTACAAGCATCCAAACAAATATACAATTTGTTAAATTGTGTGGTACCACCATCGCCCCTTCAAATTCTTAGAAGTATTGTTGATCCAGGATTGGTTTCAAGTAGTGTTTGAACATAGTCCCACAATTTGCCATACTGCTCTGTGCTATCACCTTCAATGTTTTTCAATGCTTTGTTCTTGGCTCTATATGCCTGAGTGTCTGAGATTTAACATCCCAACTTCAACATTGCCTTCTTCTTAAAGGGTCTAGCTCTCTTGCCTGGATCACACCTCCACTCATTTTCAAAATTCTTTACCAACCAGGATGAGTTTGCATTCTTCACATGGTAGGATCTTGCACAATAATGTTCAGAGTTGTAGTGTCTGATCTGGAAGTGCTCTTCATTCTTTACTTTCAGTGCATTGATTCCCCAATCACAACCCTCAGCTTTACACCTTGCATATATCCTTCAAGCATCATTCTTTAAAAAGAACGAGGATCTTCCAGTCCTCACACCATGATGATTCACAGCTTCTTTGAACAAATTCTTGGTAGTGAAAATCTGTTCAAGAAAGAAATCAGGATTACTGATTTCGGATGACCTGAAAACAAGCCTTCTGTCAACACAATTTCTGTCCCCCTCTTCATCTTCATCCACACTGTCCAACTCTTCTTCATCAACCAAATCAGATTCTTCTTCTATGCTCTCATATTCAGATTTCTCAAGCTGATCTGTATACTTCAAACCTGCCCACTCAACATCTTTATCTATGTCTTCATCAAATATTATATCATCAAGTAATCTTTCTCCACTTGATTCTGAACCTGTGAACTCAGTATCACTATCATCATCCTCCTGATCAGAGACAACTGATTGCTTTCCCTGCCTCTGCCTCTTCCTCTCTTGATTCTCAGGTTCTTCAGGTACTTCCTCTTGAGGCATCCAATAATCATCATCTTCCTCCATGAATTGATCTTGAGCTTGATAAGGAGGAGTTATCCACAAATCATCAAATTCCATTGATTCATCCTCCAATTCAGGTTGACTTGGAAGAGGAGGGGGCTCATGTATGGATTCCTCCCCAACCTTACTTTCAATCTGACTTGGTGCCACTTCAGCTTTATCCTTCAGCTCAACATCAACTTCAATCAGATTCTTCTCCACAACCCCACTTTTAATCTGATCCTTCTCCACAACCCCACTCACAATCTGATTTGAATCCACCACTTCATCCAGATTCTGAATTTTACCGTCCTTCATCACATCAGTGTAAATCTCTCCTTCATCAATCTGAATTTCACCCTCCTTCATCACCTCCACATGAATTTCACTAAACTGCTTTAAATCCTTCTCAACAGCTAATAACATTCCTGGCTTTTTGGGTAATTGCATATGATCAGTTTTCAATTTGAGTAGTTCCTCATCAGTGTAAAACTCTACCTCCCCCAATACCTCATCCTCAATATATTCACCACCAGTTGTATTTTCTGATTTGTCAGCCTCCAACCACAATGTGACTTCCTTCTTTTTACTTCCATTGAAACATTTTAGTATATCAGAATGACCCTCAACTAAATGGATTGAATCATCAATCCACCTCCCATAATACACCTTCTTACCTAGATAGCCTAATTGTTCACACAGTTTATCTAGATAGTCCATGTTGAATCGTGCACGTTCCACAAAATCAAATATACTCACAGTGCCTCCAGTGTACTCAAACCTTTCTTCATCAATCTTCTTTCCACCATGATACACTTTGAGTGTGTAAAAACCCAATAGAAAGGGCTTTTGAGCTGAAAGAATGATGGAGCTCAAATTAGTTACCCCTATAATCATCAAATGCAAAAAAAATCGAACACCCAAAACCCTAGCAGGCTACTAAACACTGAAATGGAACAACCCACCACAAATAAACACTGAAATCGAACAACCCATCACAAATAAACACTGAAATCGAACAACCCACCACAAATAAACACTAAAATCGAACAACCCACCACAAATAAACACTAAAATCGTGTAACCCATCACAAATAAACACTGAAAATCGAACAACCAACACAAATCGTGTAACCCATCACAAATAAAATTCAAAAAACTTGGAAATAGATACATACCATAATCCACAACTCCATATTTAACAAGGTTCTTCCTACGCAACATTGTGCGCCTGTAATGTGACGGAAATCTTTGCATTTGCCCAACAAATGCTTTACATCGACGGATTGATAGTGATTTTCTCGATTTAGGGTTTTTTTTCCTATTTTTTTCGTTCGCTTTTTTAGTTTCTGAGTTTGCTGTTTTTTTCCTATCTTTAATAGTGTGTTTTATGTTTGAGGGTAAGATTAATTAGTTAAGAGAGTTTAAGAGTTAAGATAAATTAATTAAATGTTAAACACTGCTCATTAGGCTTCTAACGGATCCCGTCTCCAGCCGTGAGAAATTGGGACAGAGTTTGCAAGTTTTATAAATTTTGGGACCAAGTTTGCAACTTTTCAAATGTTTGGGACTAGTTTGCCAGACTTGGAACTCTTTTGAAAACATGGTGTGTCCTATGGGACCAAAATTGAAAAAAACTCTTATTAATACAAACCAAGAATTTCCAGAGATGAAGAAATCAAATTTTGAATACAACTCAAATTGTAATGAACTGAAATCAAACTAATTTTCCAGAAGTCATGATATCAAATGTAGGCTACAAAACAAATAAATCAGAAACTTAATCCAAATCGAGCAACCAAAAAATATATACAAACCCAAAAATTGAAAAAAAAAAAAAAAAAAAAACAGATAGCCCAAGTGCCGGTATTAAGAAGTGAGGAACGACCACCGAAAAAATTGGAGGAGACAGAGCAAATATTTTTTCTTGTATGGGAGAGACGGTCAAGATACTAAACGCATATTAAGGGCATATTAGATATTTACTGTGTTAATTAAATTTATAATTATCAAAATATTATTTTCTGTCGTCATGGCAGAATCTGCCCACACAGCATTACCGTAAACAATTACATTCCTCTGTGTCATTTTCTCATGTTCCAAATATATTCCACTTACTGGATCTTTAACACATGGACCCAGGATTATGGTGGACCTTTGGATAATATTTTAATCTCCACTTGTCATACATCCACAGTATGGAACATGGAGTGGAACACTGAAAGTGGAACAGATGATATCATTCGTACCGTAAACTACGGGATACCATACATAATATATATCAACTGATATTAATACACTTATAAATTAAAATTATATTATTAAATGTGATAAATATGATGATATTAATTTCACATCAAAATTTGTGTTAAAATAAAGATAGAGATGCAATACTTAATCTCTAGTTTAGTAATGAATTACCACGAAGCATCTAGTTAACTTTATCACTGATAGTTTTATAAAAAGTAAATTATCTTATCAGTAAAATAAAAGGTTGACAAATGATGTAATTTATGCCAATATCATTTGTTTGGGATCATTTTCATATGACAAAGTTTCACGTAAATTAGTTTTACCATACAATTTTGTATTTTGTGTGTATTTTTTAATAATACTTTTTTTGTATATAAATATTTTAAAATAAATAATACTTTAAACACCATGAAATTTAATGCTTTTACAAACTTAGAGACTGTTTAGCATTTGATAAGGAATTCGAATTGAAATGACAAAATGATAATAGTCAGAAATAATAATGACAAACTTTTTATATTTCTATTGTTTGGTAGGTAATGAGACTGACTATCATTATATTCTGTTTAAATTTAATCAAGAAAATTATTTTTTTAATTTTATTTAATGAATTCAAAAAACTCCATTCTATTTTTTCTGAACAAAGAAAGTAACAAATGGTGGATCTTGGAGGTCATGTTCCACTAAGTTTAGATCCGTTGTATACTGTGCAGGTGCAGTTTAATGCATATAAAACCTAATTTTTTAGAAATATAAAATTTATTATGAACTCGAGTTCATAAATAACATACTAAGCCTACGAACATTGAGAATTTCCTTCCAAAAAAATAATATGCCATCTCCGAGAGTTATTAATTTGATAAAACAAAATTTAGAAGTGTGAATCCAAAGGATAATTATGGAATTGTCAAAGGGCGTATTTGTCATTAGGAGTGTGAATACAAACTTATATATGGTCAGAGGAGAGAAGTGCCTAGATTCCACTTTCCAGCTGCCCAAATCAACTATAAACCAAAAAAAAAAAAGTGAAAACATATGTGCCCACTTAAAAAAAAACCCATATGGGCCCAACTTCTTCTCATTTATAGGACGAGTTTGCTTTGTTCTAATCCAAAACTTGGATTATATCATTATAAAAATTGGACATAAGTGTATGAGTTACATCACACCCTTTCCCGCCATTAATAATATTTTGTATGTTAATTTTATACACCTTTCATCATATTTTTTATTATCCGGCTATTGTAGGCACGAAAATTAAGAAAGAATAGGAGATAATATTATTAAATATTGTAAAGTGGGTAAAGTGAGTTTGGTGGAGAGAAATAATAATATTAAATGATGTAAAGTGAGTTTGGTGGAGAGAAAAAATAGTATTAAATAATATTGAAAGTTGTTTTATTTCCTTTTTAGGAAATGACCAAACAGAATTATGACAACTATTTACGAAAAATGGACAATCAAAATTAGGACATAGGGAGTATAAATTTAAAAAATACAAAATATTTTAATTTTCATATCAAAGAATATAAATTAAAAGATTAAGTTTTACAATAAAGTTTTATCTTATTCATATGTAGTAATATACTATGTTACTTACTTCAGGGCATCTCCAATGCATACTTCAAATTGGAGTTTGGAAATAAAGTTTGAACAATATACTCTATATATGGAGTACTTTATATCAAAACTCTATACTTTATATCTATTATTTTATTAATATTTATAAATATAATTACACAACTAATTAAAAATATTTATTAAAAATCATTTGTTTATATAATTAAAATAATTTATTGTGTAATATTTTTTCATTCTTTTATTACTAATATTTATATTTTTATTTTTTTAATATTTAGAAATAGTTATATAAAACACAACAAAACATTCATTTCATATTAAATATGAATACATGATTACATTTTGCCTATGAGACAAATAAATATGCATTCTTAACTAGAATATTGAAAAATGACATAATACTTAAAAAATAAAACATAAAGCCGATACAAATACGAATCTAGTACGATGGAAAATTTAAACACAAACTGAAAATGGATGTATGCCTCGTAACTTCAGGTTCAAATAAAATTAATATATTTTTTTCATATTAAATTTTTTATTTAAAATTTTATTTATATTTAATTAATTACTTTTAAGATTTAATTCGCTAGCTTAATATCTAATTATATAAATTAAATTAATAATTTTAAATATAAATATATGTTGGAGAAATGTATTGAAAACGAATAAAATAATAAATAGATTAAGATACGGAGTATAGGATTGGAGACGATTTTGAAAATAGAGTATAGACAGGGACATATCTAAGATTTAACGATGGGGTAGGCTGAATTTTTTTAAGTTTTGTCACATTAAAATTTTATATTTCATATAATATTTTTTAATATACTAATTCAGGTGGTGTCATATGGGACTTCAAAACATAAAACTCATCAATAATTAAATTCAAATTTATCTCTATTTTTAATAAAATATAATTTAATATATTGGTGTTCATTTATGTAATATATCCCTAATTATAAATAATATTTATTTAAAATAAAATCATACAACTTATGCTCAATATTTTTTTAAACATTTCAAGAAAGGTTTACCTATTTAAAAAAATATCTCATTTAACTCATGTTAATACATTATTACATTTATAATTTCTCTTTTTCTAATATTTAAGTAGCTAAAATTTTATCATTATCACAATATATAACAACTAAAAAATAAATTATTATTACATATTCCTTAAAAGAAAATGACAAATATTGAGAAAACAATGTAGATATTTAACACTGAACAAGTTAAATAAATAAAAGTACTAAAAAAAAAACAGAATCATATTCAGATGATTAAATTTTAATTTTTTTGGTATGAGAGCCTCAAGAAAGCACATTTAAAATTACAATAAAATAAAATCTTTGTTGCGGATGAAATTTTTAAATTTCTATATTTTAATTAAATTATAATAAGAAAAAAAAAAGAGACACGATAGATCAAGAAAAAAATTTATATCAAATTGTATCTTTATTTAATAACTGAATACAGAGTGTGGGGATGAACTTTAATTTTAAATTGAGATTTGTAAATTAATACAAAATAAAAAATAATATTAGGTTGGGCTTAAATTTGTATATTAAATTTTATTCACATGTTATATATACATATATTAGTGGGGGCTTGCACCGGGCTGGAGCCCTATGCAGCTCCTCTTATGATCCGTCCCTGAGTATAGAGTTTTGCATTTTGGAATATAAAGTACTGTATTTTGAAGTTTTGGGTTGGAGATGACCTCAGAGAAGTTATATTATTAATTGCAAATTGATTAAATATAAGCTTGTGTAGTGTTATGTTGTTAAAATTGGCTACGACCTAAGCACACTTGCGTGAGACTGTCTCACCGTAAGACGGAGTGTATTTAAGCATTGACACTTTAACACTTTAGGAGTGGTGTGTGTTGATTGTGTTAAGTTGCACTCCGTATCATATATGAAATTGTCCCATACTAGTATTTTTGTTAAGAATGTAATATATGTAAGTCATGGGAAAAGATCAACTGAAAATTTCAGTTTTTTGTTAAATATTTAATACTACCTCCGTCCCAAACTCGATTGTCATATTACTGTGTGCTCGGGTTTTAAGAAAAAATAATAAAGAGTTAGGAGTATAAAGAGTTGTTTATTAGTATTTTATGTGATAAAGTGATGAATAGTTGAGATTAAAAAGAATTGTTTATTATTATTTTATGTGATAAAGTGAATATTTTTATTTTAAAAAAATGGTAATTAAGTATGGGACGCCGAACGCTCAAAACGAAAATGTGGCAATCGAGTTTGGAACAAAGAGAATATTTATTTTTATTTCCAGAACAAAGGTATAGTTTGTAAACATTGCGTTGATTTGATTGCTAATATATAATTATAATTTAATTATTTGTGAATAAAAAATATAAATCCAAACTAAGAAGTCGTTTTGAAAAAGCAAGTCAACCATGACATTCAATGTTGGACGGCAAGCAACAGACTGGCTTTTTATTCAAAGTATATAGTACTCATAGCAAACCCCTTCCTCCCAAACTTAAGGTAAAGTATCCAATATTTTTATCTTAAATTTAATGGTAAAATTAATTTATTACTTTATTATATAAAATAATAATAAACAATTTTTTTATCCTCAATTGTCCATCATTTTATTATTTAAAATACTAATAAATGATTTTTTTTATCCCATCACTTTATCACTTTATCACTATTCCATTAAATTTTTATGAACAGTTAAATTACCATTTAGTTTGAGACGGATGAAGTATAATTTATCTATATCATCTCCATAGAATTACTTGTACAGTTGTACCACACTAAATTTACTTGCTCGCCTAATATGTTTAGGTTAAGTGATTCTTTCTTTGAATTTTATAAGAAATCATTGGTTAGTAATCTAAAATGAATAAGTTTAATAAATAGATGCTCGCTTCAGATCATGAATAAATTGTATTTTTAAAAAACCTGTCACTAGGAAGCATAATTAAACAAGATAATGAGCTGATGAACGTTAATTGGTCTAAACGAATTTATTAAGAACCAACCTTAGTTTTGGGGTAATAAATTAATGAATTGATTAAGACAAATTGTCCACTTTTTCTACCTATTGTTCTATTATTTTGTGCATATTACGATGAATAATGACTTCCTAGTTTGGCTGATGATATTGCCATAAGTGGTGATGACAATTCCTCCTCAATATTCATGCACAAGTATTTAGACTTAACTTGGGGTGAGACTAAATGATAAAAACTTGTATAGATCTGGTTCATGCTGTGAACTCGATTATTTAAGTATCATTGTTACATATAAAAATTCTTAATGTTATGTATAAAAATTATCACTGTTATACACAAAAACAATCACTGTTTAATTAGAATATGCTTTATATTTTTAAACAGTGAAATTT
This sequence comes from Stenogyne calaminthoides, assembly GCA_037126765.1. Lineage (NCBI taxonomy): Eukaryota > Viridiplantae > Streptophyta > Magnoliopsida > Lamiales > Lamiaceae > Stenogyne > Stenogyne calaminthoides. The sequence continues at coordinate 9,379,375 of JBBCBC010000034.1, forward strand.
TTTTTGATGCATAACAGTGATAAAGTTCATGTATGAATTTGGTCCACATGAGCGTTGTTCAGACTAATATTAATTTATATGTGAAAATTTCATATACGAGAAAACGAGATGATCTTGATTATATATTATTGTATATTATGAGCTTATGACCTCAATTCAGTTACGTTTTAATCAAAAGCATGACTCAAATAATAAAGTGAAATCCTCTCATTTATGAGATCATCAAGCATAAGATTATCTTGTAGTGAAGTGTTGATCACCCTCGACTAAAGAAAGGTAGGATATGTTTATTTCATGACTCACGGGAATGGACTTAGGACTTTGCAATCTAAGTCATATATTAGTTGAGAATTTTCACATTCAGCTTTTGAGTCCACTCTTAAAATATACATATACAATTATTTTTACAAAATTCAATACAATTATACCACCACTTTTCTTCCATCCACTTATTCTCTATCCTACTTTTTTTTTTTCACCCAATACAATATTATAATACAACATAAATCACTACTATATATTGATTTAACATAAAATAAAAATCTCACTTTGTCAAAATTTCAAAACAAATACACTTTTATTATTCATCAGGATTTTCTAAATTTATAGAATTTCGAAGTTATGACTTCCCCGCACACTTAAATCTGGAAACAAACATATCCCTAGTGACTTGGACTTACAACATTAACCAATTAAATTTTCTTTTTTCATTTTACTTGCACACATTGTGAAAACTCGATAAATTTTCATTTTTAATTTATTTTTAAAATTTATATATCAAATTACTCGTATATTTTATAAACACGCATCTCACACGATACATTTATTAGTATTCAAATCATGCATCATAAAGTAAATTTACTATTAAAATTTACATACTACATCCGTCCTAATTATATAGACTTATTTTTTTTTATGTCCCAAATATATAAGTTTATTTTTAAATAAAGTTACTTTTTCTAATTAATTTATTAATTAACCTTATGCATTAATTATGTTAAAACTATAATAATTATTAAATAGGGGTATAATAGAAATTTGACTTGTTTAATTTACTTTTTCAATATAATTTCTTTATATATTTGGGACGGATGGAGTATATTAAACAGAATAAAATAAATTGATTAAGAAACTAATAAATTTAACTTTAAAACTTAATGGAGTACATCAATTTCTGTATAGAATTATTTTACTCACTCTGTCCTGATTTTGATTATCCGTATTCTATAAATAGCCGTCCTAATTTTTTTTATCAATTTCAAAATAAGACAATAAATCAACATTCAATACTATTTAATACTATTAGTTCTCTCCACCAAATCCACTTTACACCATTTAATACTATTATTTCATCCACCAAACCCACTTTACCCACTTTAAACCTTTTAATACTATTATCTTCTACTTTTTTTTAATCTCCATGTCTAAAGTAAATGAATAATAAAAAATAGAATGGAGGGAGTAATATTTATTGGAAAATATGAATTTTAACTTTTATAATATTATTATGGAACAAATGATTTTAATGGGGCCGACTGACGTGTGTTGTTTGCTTGTATGAATTGGAGCCTGTGTTCACGGGTGCCGGTGCAGGGTGCATATACGATACGATTTGGGTGCGGAGATTCATAGATTTTTAAATTTTTAGGATACGATACGGCCAGAATACGTTAATTTTTTTAATTTAATTATATATATCACCTGTAATAATATTAAAAAATTTACAACAATTATATATAACACATGTAGTAATATCAAGAGTATTTAAAACACAAATACTAATATCAAGAAATTCATCCCATAAGTAACAAAACAACAATTATATCAAATATCATTAACCCATACAAGTCATAAATCATAATAAAAGATTAATAAATTTTAATATTTAATAAGTTTTAGAGTGTGTCCTTCAAATTATTAATAAGTTTTAATTTTTTACAAAAATAAAAACCCCAAAATTTAATAAATTTTACAAAAAAATCCCGATACGTATCCGATACGCGTATCCTCGGAACATGATATGAGGATATGCGTATCCGATAATAAAAAAATTGGGATTCGCCACGTGGCGAATCAGGTGCGAATTCCAGACGAATCCCACCCGAATCGCACCCCAGACGAATCCGATACTAAAAACTGTTAATTTTTTAAGAATACGTGCATTAGATATTGGAGCCTAAACCTGCCTTCCAGATTTGAAGAGGGCGAATCACGATCATGCATGTATTTACCTGGAAACTCCCATCTTCCAAATTTAATTCATATGTCGCAAAGTGTGTGGAGATATTGGCAAATTAATAGAAATGAAAATCGCGGTCCATGTAATTCATTTTCTTAAAACATAATTATGCATTTTATTTCTTGTCCTATTAAATTTTTTATTTTTTTTTGTCAGGAAAATATTTCATTACGAAATAAGAGTCCGGATACTGAAAGTAATCCGAAAAAGAATACAAAGTCCTACACTTAGCAATCTAAAATCTTCCTAGGTTCTGCTAACCACTCCCGGAAGGAGAATCTATAAAAAACTAGAGTATATACAGATAGCCAACTCCATAACCGACCTTTTATTTAATCTACAATTTTTACAGTATCAAAAGTATCCGCCTCAAAAATCAGTTTGTTCCTCTTTTTCCAAATCATCCAAATCACACATTCCCAAAGGCAAATTGCAAAGTTACGCCCTTTCTTACCTTGGAACATGCCTAGGATTCCATGAAGTTGTTGCTTGACGTCGCCATGAATTACCGATGTGATGTTGAGCCAACTGAAGCACTCGTACCAAACTTTATACGTCCCACTGCACGCAAGGAAAAGATGGGAAGTGGTTTCAGTATCCTTCCCACATACTGAGCATTTGGATTCGTCCCCTGCAGCAAGAATTCTTCTTTTTTGGAGGTTTTCTTTTGTTGGTATCCTATTCCACATGATCCTCTATGTTGTTGCAGCCACTTTAAACGGAGCCGCCTTCGCCAAAACCCACTTGAATGCTGGATCCTTCGCCATCGTAGCCGAATTTGCAGCCTCATTCGCCAATCTGGAGTACGCCGTCTTCGTCCTGCATGTCTCGTCCTTCGTAGCTTTCCATCTCCATGTATCTTTCACTTCTTGAGTTAATGAAATCTTGTTGATTACATCAAAAAACTCATTAATGATCCCAGTTTCCCTCTCAAATAAGTCTCTTCTCCACTCAATTTTCCACACCCATTTTCCCCCCTCCCATTCCCCCATGTCCCTCACACTTCCCTCTCTCTTCACGAGAAAACTGATTTTGAGAGCCGTATGTGTTGAGATTATACTGGAAAGTATGCTTTTTACTTTGTATAATCAAAACTGAATTTCGGACTTATTTACTGAAATAAATTGTTTATCACTGATGCTTTAAATATTATCGAATGTTACATATATTTATTTGATAACTGCTCAATAATTAAATGCGTGTTACATTGTAGTTAATTTAGTGATACCGCATCACGAAGATTAAATTAATCCTCCTTGTAACTAAAAAGTACACCATTCACGACCTAGATGAAAATGAACAACCCATCGTGAAAGGTTGAAGTGTAAGGCTCGGATTGGCTTGTCTTGACCAAGAGATTACACTAGTGCATGACTGATGCACTGAATAGGACCTTCATGAGGACAAATTCTTCATAACTGAACAAGGAAGAATTAGACCTCAGTGGTTCGTTATTTCTTAATCTTCGTTCCTTAAATAGGATCACGTGTGGTTGGTAACTATTGCTTTGACTTATCATGGGTAGAGAATCAACGAGACTCAATACTTTTTATCTTGGACAATATTATTGGTCACGCAGATTGCTAAGATTTAATACTGAAGAATCGTGGTGCAAGTATGCTTGTTTGATTTGCCCCTTTGGGAGGTTCATAAGCTTTATCATACCAAATCTTGCAAGTGGAATTAGTTTCCTAGTATGGATAATAATGTTGAACCGTTCCTTGACCAAGGACAAAAGATATTAATTAATGGAAAACTATTTCAAAGGGCTTGAATTAATTAATGGGCTAGATAATCTTAAACACGGAAAATAATAACCGGAGCCATATTGACTGTAATATGGGTTAAGATGGATAGTCTAATATTAATTATGTAGTGGGATTAATTAATATTTATGGGCTTGAATAATATTGTGGCTCAATATTGATAATTCAAGATCCATTGGAAGGTCCAATCTTAATTCTCCTAAAGGCCCCCTGAGTAGCCCAACATATAGTCCAATAACTGAAAAAAGTGTTTAAAATAAAATAAATATTGTTGCTTATTTTTCCTCATAAAATTCAAAATTTATGGATAAAAGGGGAGAAAGATTTTCTTTGAATTTTGTTATGGAATGAAGATATGTATTCTTGGAATACAAGATTATCTCATTAAATTCAAGAAATTTCCCACTTGGTTATTCATGAAGATAATTTCGAAAATTTTGGATAATTAAGGGCAAGAAAGATTTTCTTGATTTTCTTGAAATTATATTATGGAAGATATGTATTTCTTGAAATACAAGAATATCTCATAAATTCAAGAAGATCCAAATCTTGGAATCTTGCCTATAATTTTCGAAAATTACTCCATATCAAAGAGTAGGTGGGATTTTGTGGAATATTATAATTATGGAAAAAAGAATATAGGAGATATATTCAAGATTTCTTGGAGATCAAGAAAAGATTTTCCCACATTATTTTCTACCCAAAATTTCGACCACTTATGCTCTATAAATAGGGGATGACTCTTTCATTCCCAAGTACAATTTCATGTGCTGGAAAAATTAGTAAACCACAAAGATGGTGCAACATAATTTATTTTCCTTTTGTTAATTGTTCATAAGTGTCCTACCACCGGATAGTCGAACAAGGATTAAGGGAATACTTGGGAAGTTCTTTTGGTTAGTCTAATAAGCTAGACCGTTGTCATCCCAAGAGGTACGTTCACGTAAAATCGTAGAATTCCGCATGCGTAGGATTTACGTGAATTAATTATATGCATGATTTGTTGTTTGATTATTATTTGAATTAATATAGGATTAATTCATGCTGGTAATAATTATAAGAATTAAATTTGTATTTAAATATTCACCCCGAATAGATCTGTGCAACTTATTCCCCAACAGTATGGTCAGCCCACACATCAGTCCAAAACTCGGTAAATCCCCCATTCCCCATTTTTTTCTCGACATCCTCCCAAAACCACTTCCCCCCGCTCCCCCTCACATTTCCTACGACATCCCTCCACCAACTTGACCATCTACTCTCACTCCCTTCCCCCATCCCTCTCAACGACTCCATGCTCACTCCCCCACTCGTAGATTTAACCACTCTCACCCTCAAGCTCTCTGGTTTTATAAAAAACCTCCACATCCACTTCCCCAATAACGCCCTGTTGAACAGCCCCAAATCCCTAACCCCAAGTTCCCCATTGGATTTTGACAAACACACATTCTCCCATTTCAGCCAAGCAATCCTATTTCTATTCTCACTATCTGTGGGATTATACTAGAAAGTATGCTTTTACTTTTGTATAATCTGAATTTCGGACTTATTTACTGAAATAAATTATTTATCACCGATGCTTTAAATATTATCAAATGTTACATATATTTATTTATAAACTGCTCAAATAAGTCGCGACGTGTTACATTGTAGTTAATTTAGTGATACCGATCACGTAAGATTAAATTAACAAAATCCATTGTAACTAAAAAGTACCCATTCACGACCTAGATGGAAATAAACAACCCATCGTGAAAGGTTGAAGTTAAGGCTCGATTGGCTTGTCTTGACCAAGAGATTACATTAGTGCATGATCGATGAAATAGGGACCTATAGGACAAATTCTTGGATCGAACAAGGAAGAATTAGACCCCAAAGTGGTTTTTATTTCTTAATATTATAAATAATCAAAACTATTGCTTTGACTTATCATGGGTAGCGAATCAACGAGATTCAATACTTTTTTTCTTGAGCAATATTATTGGTCACATGTGATTGTAAGATTTAATACGAAGAATCGCGAAGCACTTTAAATATTTTTATGTTGGGAGATGAATTTAATAAAAAGATATATGATTTTGATTAAGATCCCAAAACCCCGAGTATGACATGTTCGTAATGATCTTGCTAGTTGAGCCATGATTCAAGAGTATTCGGATGTTATCTCAAAATGTATAGTCATATAGATCGATAGGTTCAAGACTCAAGAACTTAAGTTTATCAAGAAACTTAACTTTATTGATATCAAGATGAAGACTCAAATTATCATATATTCGTAAGACTTCATTCGTGAAGACTCAAGACTCAAAAGATCAAGATCAAGATTGAAGATCAAGAATATCAAGGCACAATAATTATCAAGACTCAAGAACGCATTTTGCTCAAGATAAACAATTCCTAGGCAATGAATATATCTATCTCCAGGATGCAATCGAGAAGATCGCGATTCCTTTGAAAGTTAGATATTGCCAAGACATTCAAATGCGCATAAAAAAGGAACTAAGTCGGGTTAAGGTTATATCAACTAGTTTGTAACCAAAAGATCCGTTGAAGGTGTCTACCTTTAATCGAGACAAAAAGTCAAAAAGAGGAAAGACAAAGATTAAATTAACAATCGATGACCCGTCATTTGAAAAAGATGTCAAGTACAAAAGTTCCGCATCGCAAAAAGTGAAGACCGCTACATGAAAGACTATTGCCTAAAACGTGTTAGGGAGTTTCAAACCCTAAATATAGTCGCTTCTCACACACCATAAGAGGAAACTCACGGGCTATCTCTCCAACGGATAGGAGTGACCTTGGTGTATGCCTATAAATACTTGGTGACCCTCTACATTGTAAGGTTACGAGAAATTTATACGCAAACTCAAGAGCTTAAACTTATTATCAAGTTGAAGCACTCAAAAACTTAGAATTTCCCAAGTGCTTTTATATTGAAGAGAGCTCACTAAACTAAGCCTTTTGATAGACATATCCTGGTTAGTCGAGATATCCTAACCCTTTGCATTATACTTCATTGTAAAGGATATCTCATCCTAGTTGAAACCAACCGAGAAACCCCAAACCCTTGAGAAGGTAGTTGGAGTGTGTTTGTTGGTGAAAGAGTTGTAAAGAGTTAGTAAACTACGGAGTAGTCAAAAAAACTCTAGAGGAGAAAGTTAGTAAGCTTTTTGTTTATCTTTGAGAAGTAAACTACGGAGGTAGTTTAGTAAGTAAACTACGTGGGAGTAGTTAAGAAGCTAATTAAGTTGAGTAAGTAAACTACGCGAGGTAGTCGAAAGCTTTAGTGAATTTCTCCGAGGATCGAGAGAGAGCCGACGAGGAGCTTGAGTCTCCGAACCACTATTGTTGTTGTGTTGTTTATTGTTTTTTATCCGGGAACTTGATCACCGAAAAGCATATTTTCAATAAATCAATCCAATGGAAGTTGCATGTAATTGAATCACAGCTTCACTATTCCATAAAAGGAAGGTTTTCAAAGAAAGCTTTAAAACGATATAAACCCAACCATTCCCATCCGAAAATAGCTAGAACAGATAGTTACCAAAACCGAACTTACTCTTCCGAGGGTTCATTAGTTATCCGATCCAAGCAACTCGAGATCTCTGACACTCAGACTTCGATTTGAGATTATCTAGGTATCTAAAAGCAGCTTCAGATCACTATCTCAAGAGACTTTGACTCGAGAGCGATCTGTGAACCTAATCTTCGGGATTATCGACCCAAGTAACCCCAAAGAAGAAAAAAAAGTTTTAAAAACACCTGAACACGTGTATCCCCCATACACGTTCGTTTGAGGGACCAACACTTTATCATACCAAATCTTGCAAGTGAATTAGTTTCCGATGGATAATAATGTTGAACCGCTTCTTGACCAAGGATAACATATATTAATTAATGGAAAGTTATTTCAAAGGCTTGAATTAATTAATGGGCTATAATCTTAAACACGGAAATAATAACCTAAGCCATATTGATATAATATGGGTTAAGATGGATAGTCTTGCAATATTAATTATGTAGTGGGATTAATTAATATTTATGGGCTTGAATAATATTGTGGCTCAATATTAGATATTCAAGGTCCATTAGAAGGTCCAATCTTAATTCTCCTAAAGGCCCCTTAAATAGCCCAACATATAGTCCAATAACTGAAAAATGTGATTAAAATAAAATAAATATTGTTGCTTATTTTTCCAATTAATTTTGAAATTTATAGATAAGTTGGGAGAAAGATTTTCTTTGAATTTTGTTATGGAATGAAGATATGTATTCTTGGAATACAAGATTATCTCATTAAATTCAAGAAATCTCCCACTTGGTTATCTATAATAAGATTTTCGAAAACTTTGAAATATAGTGGGCAAGAAATATTTTCTTGATTTTCTTGAAAAGATATTATAGAAGATATGCATTTCTTGAAATACAAGAATATCTCATAAATTCAAGAAGATCCAAATCTTGGAATCTTGATCATCATATTTTCGAAATATCCATAAAATAGAGTAGGTGGGATTTTTGTGGAATATTATAATTATGGAAAAAACAATATATGAGATATATTCAAGATTTTTTGGAGATCAAGAAAAGATTTTTCCACATTGTTTTATCACAAATTTTCATCCACCTTGGTCTCTATAAATAGGGGATGATTCTTTCATTCCCAAGTACAATTCCATGTGTTGGAAAAATTAGTAAATCCACAAAGGTGATGCAACATAATTTATTTTCCTTTTGTTAAATCGTTCACAAGTGTCCTTCCAACGTAATCTAACGAGGGCTAAGGGAATACTTGGGAAGTCCTTTTTTTGTTAGTCTATTCAACCACACCGTTGCATCCTAAGAGGTATTATCACAGAACTCGAGAATTCGGATTTTTTACGTGAATTATTATATGCATGATATGTTGTTAGATTATTATTTGAATATAGGATTAATTCATGCTAGTAATAATTATAAGAATTAAATTTGTATTTAAATATTCTCCCCTAATAGATCTGTGCAACTTATTCCCCAACAATCGTATCGAGCCACGGTTTTTGGCTCAATTTTTTTTAAATTGTAATTTAATTCATTAAATTTGAAATTGATAGTAGAATTGCTAGATCTGTTTTGCAGTATCCAATTGTCATGGAATTTAATGTGTTTATTTATGCATGCATATAAACTGTGGTTTTTAATTCGATTTGTTCGATTCGTTTTGCATAAAATCCACGAGTAGATTAGGATTTGTTTGATTTGATCAATGTAATAGACTAGTCTAGATCTAGGTTTATTTATTTTTGTAAATAAATTATAACCGGATCGAAAAACGAGGACGAGACGAAGAATTAAAGGACAAAATCCAGAATCAAAAAAGTAAGGCTCGTCATAAAACGTGCCCTAAAATGTCATATGTATCTTCTTTAGGTCAAAATTTGCCTTTATCCACTTCAAGGATCAACAATCACTAGAGTGCTAAGTAGTTTAAATTTAAGATAAAATCACTCCAATACCTTTCTCCAAGTAAGTTAACTCCGTATATAAAGATTCATTTTGCTTTAAGGAAGTGCTCGATCTGGTCGAGACAATACTTGATTTCACCAACGTTTTATTCCAAAATTCAATCTCCAAGATTAAATTATCTTTCTTTGATTTCCTTACTTGTTCCAATAATATTTAGATTATCACCAGAAATTGAGATAATACAAACACCACCAAAAATAATTTCTTTGTAAACACGTATGAAATATTTCAATGTTTATTTATTCCTCCTTCGAAGAATGAATTGAGTCGAAAATATTCAACCCAAATATTTTATGTCATATAATGACCTTTTTGTAATTTTAATATCGTGGTTTAATACATCATTCCTAATCTCGAGGAATATTATATCCAACAAGGATCTTCATATATATATATATATATTGATATCTTTTGATCAATATAAGCATGCGGTTACAACGTCTATCAACTGCATTTCTACATTTATTTATTGCCGGAGATATTAAGAGCGGAACTTTTTTTCATACATAATGAGAGTATATATTTAAAATTTATATCGGTCTCTTGAGCTTCTAATCTCATTTTGTACCTCATTACATCATTATTCTCATTCTTTTTTTTGCATAAAATACCCATTTACATCCAACAGGATAACATTTTAGGTGTAATACGATAAAGTCAAGAATATTAATGAAGTCGAAATTTAATTGCTTTTTCCTATTTTGCCCGGTCAAAGAGCTCAAACAACTATTGACTTTTGGGTATTGGATCCGTTTTTTAATAGTAAGAAGCAATTGTGGCGAAATAAGTTGTCGACAACATTAGTACATTTCTCATGTATTTATAAAATCATATCAATTTCTATATTTATATTAACCAGATTCTCATTATTTCCCATAATATTTTGGTCTGGTTGTCCCGCAATTCTAGTATTTTTATTATTTTGTGCACGTGTTTTCTTACTAGAATTTTCGCCTTCGAGACGAATCTCTTCAAGAGACTTCAAGAGTGACTATATTTACTAGCTTTTAGTAATTACCGCAGATTTATGTCTTACATAATAAGGGGTCCTTTGGTATGTAGGGGCATTAACATATATAATTGCCTAAAATTAGATTTATCCTTTTTGGTGCATTTACAACAAGTATATGTGCTTTAGTCACTTTTTATCATCAAGAATTATATCAAGGCGGTCACTTGCTAAATATCCAAGTTAATTTATCATTTGAACTTCTCGTTTTGACTAGTCGTGAATTTTCATATTGAAGATCTTTTATATTCCACAAAATTTCTCGATTCATTGAATTTTAAATTTTATCTCCCCTAATGCCGAGAAACCTCTTCATCAAATGTGCAATTAGCCAATTGGACCGTGAAGTGAGGTGTTTGTTGGTGGTGATATTGAAAATAAATATTGCACATTCTAATATTTGCGATGAGAAATGTTTAGTTCTTAAGCACTTGTTATAAAAGGAATAATCATGATATGTTAGTTTGAATTAGATTAGCACCATGTAAAATTCCATGCCCCAACATGATATAAACTAAGTTGGAATTCTTCAATAATAGTCTAGTAATTATTTTGATAAAATCTATTAGTAATTCAACTAAACCATTCTCGATGTGGACGAGATTAAATGCTCAATTTTAATTCTCAATGCCATATAATAATCATTAATATCATCAAACCGACATTAACCATTCAAATGGATTTATTGATAATCCAAAATTTTAAGTTCAATAAAATTAGGCAATAAATTTGCTTCAGGCAAATTATATCAGTCCACAAGTTTTTCATGACTCTATTCAAGAGAAATAAAATATACAATTTCAACTTTAGTAAGAGAATGTTGTACTATAAATTTTTTCAATTTATGACTTTGCCCTTAAATAACATTGAGTTTTATCAAGTGGCCTTTGGTCCTCTTCTTTATCTTGCCTACCCCCTTGGCTTAGAAGATGAAGACGGACCACTTGCCAAATCAAAGCTTGAGTTTGGTCCTCATCATCATTTCTTTACCGAGACCAAAAGCTTGCAACAAATTAGCTAGCGAGGCCAAAATGCTCAAAAACTTTTTTGGGCGAGAGTGAAGTACCAAATTCATCTCGAGTCTCCGTGATCATAATCAGCACTAAGAATCTCAAGTTTGTTCAGATGGGCCATCTATTTTGAGGACGAATCCTCACGGGTTTGCCCTCCACCTTTTTTCAAATTCTCTCGAGGTGATCCGATGAGTCCCGCAGATGTTTTGACTTTCATTGGCTCATCCGATTTTGGTGTGTCAAAAATCCACTTGTGGTTTTTGTGCGAGCTAGACAATTAAAATTTTTTAATATAGTTTCCATACATATTGTATTGACTTTTAAGTATAATAACAAAGGATTAAAAGGTAACGACATCTTTAAACAACTATATGCAATAAAGACAAGTATATCACAAGGTTCGATCACATGCTTCATATTAAAATCTCAAAAAAATATGAACATGATCATCTCAAAAAAGTTTAAATAAGCCACGTGGGGTGGGTCATTATTTAAACACATTCAAGCAAAGTTACAAACAAGAACAATTACAAACCTTTAATATCCAGACAATAGTTGGAATATAAAATCGACAGGACTTTGTATATGCATATCAATTTTATACCTAAGTAATAACCATGATTAAATACAGGATTACTATTTCGATCGATCGTGGGGAGGGTCATCGCCGCCACTAGTAATAACCCACAATCATCCGTTTGGAATTCATTCATGTGAAAGCTATCTTTTGACCGTCCCCCGGGGTAATTTCTCCAAAAGAATTCACAAATGAATAAATCACGGAGGTCAAAAATTAATTCAATTTTATTATCCTAATAAAATTGTCAATTAATTATTTAAACATACTTAGTAATTTTTAAGGTGAGATTTTTCCATTTGGCAACCCTCATGCAAACACATTTAAACAAATTAAATAAAGCATAAGATAACACAAATAAATCAAGCAAAAATAAAAAATAAACATATTGGGCACAAATCATCCAATTGTCATGGTTTGATTTTTTCTTTGATCTTGAAGAAAACACGCAACTGTACTTCATCTCGGCCAACAAAAAGTTTAAAAAACGCACGCGATCTCCGATTATCCAAGCAACTTAGCTCTCGATTAAACTTGTATTTCGTTAATTCGAACTTTTTGGGATCATTACATATCGATTATGACGACGCGAGCAATCAAATTTTATAATAAACCTAGATCTAGATCTATTACATTGATCTCAAACAAATCCTATTCTGCACAAGTGGATTTTCTCAATAATCGAAGAAAAATTAAAAAACCACGATTTATAAATGCGTAAATAGACATTAAAATCCATGACAATTGGATACCAAAAAATGATCTAACAGCTTAATTATCCAATTTCAAATTTAATGTCCGCATAATTAAATTACAATTTAAAAATTCAGAGTCCGCGTGGCTCGATACCGCTTGTTGGGGAATAAAGTTTCTATTCGATGAATATTTAATACAAATTTAATTCTTTAATTATTACTAACATGAATTAATCCTATATTAATTCAAATAATAATTGCAACAACATATCATGCATATAATAAGCCACGAAAACCTACGCTAATGTGAACGTATGGCAAAGAATTCGGTTGGTTTGGACTAACCAAAAGGACTTCCCAAGTATTCCTTAGCCCTTGCTCGACAATCCGTTGGAAGGATACTTTCGTAACAATTAACAAAAGGGAAAAAATAAACTTTGTTGCACCACTTTCGTGGATTTGCTAATTTTTTCAAAGACATGGAATTGTGGTTTAGAATGAAAGAATCATCCCCTATTTATAGGTGAGAGGTGGTCGATTTTTTTAAGAAAAACAATGTGGGAAAAAGACTTTTCTTGATCACCAAGAAATCTTGAATATATCTCCTATATTCTTTTCCCCATAATTAAAATATTCCACAAAAAATCCCATCCTCAACCATATAGATTTTCGAAAATAATGTGTGCAAGAATCCAAGATTTGGATCTTCTTGAATTTATGAGATATTCTTGTATTTCAAGAAATACATATCTTCCATAATATCTTTTCAAGAAAATCAAGAAAATCTTTCTTGCTTTCATTATATTTTTTTTAATTTTCATTTCAATATAGATAACCTAGTGGGAGATTTCTTGAATTTAATGAGATAATCTTGTATTCCAAGAATACATATCTTCATTCCATAACAAAATTCAAAGAAAATCTTTTCTCCCAACATATCTATAAATTTCAAAATTTTAGTTGGAAAAATAAGCAACAATATTTATTTTGTTTTAATCACCTTTTCGCTTATTGACTATTTGTTGTTGGCTACTCAGGGGCCTTTAGAGAATTAAGATTGAACCTTCTAATGGACCTTGAATATCTAATATTGAGCCACAATATAATTCAAGCCCATAAATATTAATTAATCCCACTACATAATTAATATTGTATCCATCTTAACCCATATTACAAAAAAAATCATTATTTCCCGTGTTTAAGATTATCTAGCCATTAATTAATTCAAGCCACCAAAATAACTTTCCGTTAATTAATATCTTTTGTCCTTGGTCAAGAACATTTCAACATTATTATCCATTAAACTAATTCCACTTGCAAGATTTGGTATGATAAAACTTATGAACCTCCCAAGGGCAAATCGAACAAGCGTTTGGAATTTTCTTCAGATTGAATCACACGTGACTAATAATATTGCCCAAGATAAAAAAAATATTGAATCTCTTTGATTCGCTACCCATGATAAGTCAAAGCAATAGTTATCAATCCCACGTGATCCTATTTAAGAACGAAGATTAAGAAACAACGAGCCACCGAGGTCTAATTCTTTCTTGTTGATTCAAGAATTTATCCTCCTTAAATCCTATTCAAAGCATCACATGCAAATGTAATCTCTTGGTCAAGACAAACCAATTGGATACACCTCAACCTTTTCGCGATGAGTTGTTCATCTCCATCTAGGTAAATGACGTCTTTTTAGTTACAAATCGTTAATTTAATCTTGAAGATCCGGTATCACTAAATTAACTACAATTAACACGAATTATTGAATTATCAAAGAAATATATGTAACATTCAATCATATTTAAAGAATTAGTGATAAACAATTTATTTCTTGAAATTCACACAAAGTAAAAAGCATACTTTTCAGTATAATCCCAACAATTACTCAAAGGTCAAAGATATTAATTAATATAAAGCTTTTCAGTGGCTTAATTAATTAGTAGACTAAATAATCTTAAATACGGGAAATAATAACCAAGAGCCATATTACCGTAATATGGGTTAAGATTGGATAGTGCAATATTAATTATATAGTGATATTAATTAATATTAATGGGCTGAATTATATTGTGGCTCAATATTGGAATTCAGTAGTCCATTGTAAGATCCATCTTAATTCTCCTAAAGGCCCCTCAAGTAGCCCAACTATAGTCCAATAAATAAAAGGTGCTTAAAATAAAATAAATTTTGTTGCCTAATATTTTGTATTTTTCGAAAATAATAAAGAAAAGAGGGAGAATAATTTTTCTTGAATTTTTTTTATGGAAATGATATAAGTATTCTTGGAATACAAGATTATCTCATAAATTCAAGAAAATCTCCCACTTGGATTCTTTATGGGTAATTTTCGAAAATCTTGTATAAGAAAGGGAAGGATGATTTTCTTGAAAAGATTTTATGGAAAAAGATATGTATTCTTGGAATACAAGAATATCTCATAAATTCAAGAAAGATCCAATCTTGAAAATACTCTTGTAATTTTCGAAAATTTGGGATAAATAAGGGTGTGGAATTTTTGTGGAAAAATACACATGGAAATAAGAATATATTGGGTATATTCAAGATTTATTGGAGACCAAGAAAAGATCTTTCCAAACCCTAATTTTGGACCCCAAAATTTCTAACCCTACTCCTATAAATAGGGGATGAATTCATTCATCACACACCAATTCCATGTGCTGAAAATATTAGAAATTCACAAAGGTGGTGCAACAATTTTATTTTTTCCTTTGTTTTATAAATCGTTCATCGGAGAACCTCCCACCGGGTTATTGAGCGAGGACTTGAGAATACTTGAGAAGGACTTTTGGTTGGTAGTCAGATACTTGATCCTGTCCATGTCAGACTGTCTCTCCAACGGGTACGTTTACGTAAACTCCTAGATTTTCCGCATGCTAGGACTCTTTACGTGAATTTTATTTGCATGTCGTTGTTGGCGTAAATTATTATTTGAATTCACTTAGGTAAATTCATGCCAGTAATAATTGTTAATTTAAATTTGTGTTTATGAGGTCATCCCGATAGATCCTAGCAAACGTTATCCAAACACATCAGACATCTCACACTTTTTCAAGCTATACTCACACGAACACAACGATTCCTCCACGATTCTAATGGAAAAGACGATGACGTCAATACGCACTGAAAGTACTCGATCAATATGACTGTTAAATGAAGTGGAGATTAGTACCCTTGCAGCATTGAGATTCTCTTTTTTCATCGAGTCCTCATCCAACTTATTGAACAACCCCACTTTAGAGCTTGTCAAAGCGAAGAATTTCACGGACCAAGGATGAACAGGGACACCCGTCCATTTCGTTCAAATCGTTCGGTATTGGTTAACATCTATATTTCTCCAGGGACGCAGCCAATTGAACCAGTATGTCGACCATTCATTAAATCCCTCGATCACCTCTTTGACTGATCCATCTGTCATATTCTGAATAAGTATTAGATTCCCTCCAAGAGACCTAAGTTTCAGTTTGTTACCACACTAGTTGGCCATCTCGTCGCCATGTTAGGACCACAAGAACTCCCTTTATAGTGACCCCGTGTAACACTCTTTCAACCATTCTCTATCTATATCCAACCTTTGGAATTCTAGATCCACTTTCGGTGTGTCACCCGTTCCCCTCACACTGTTCTGTCCATGCACCGCTTCAACAAAAGACACATTTTCCTTACGATGGCTGGACAATGGTGGAAACGAATCTGCCCTCAATGGAACTATAGGCGTATTTTTGATCGGTAAGGGTTCCCGCTGGAATCTGGGTATGTAAGCTCGGAGTTTGTATGATCCAATCCACATGTTGGTGAGTTGTTCCAGCACCCATTATGTCTCGTATCTTCTGGGAAATCTAACAAAGCCGAAAAGCTTTCCTTCCTTATCTCTCTTTCTAGGGAAAAATACATCAACTATCTCTCCAATCGTGCTGAACTTCTGTTTGAGTACCTTTATGCCGCAATCTTCAGGGAAATTTTTGAACAGGAAGGACTGAGAGTCCTCATCCACCTCCACTCGATGTCTGCCGCCCTGACTTCTGATTGTCATAGCACTTCTTTTGGGATTGTTACTCCATCTAAAAGCCTCGTCACCAGTTATCCTATGGGTATTAATAGGGTTAAGGTTGATCCTATGGCTGGAAAATCTGAACTGTCTTACCGTGAAACTCTCGGAATAAGGTTTACGACGATCTACCCTTCTACCCCGACTCACAACTCTCCACTCTCTCTTCTCTCATCTTTTCATTCTTGTTCTATTAAATCATGACTAAGTCTTGTATGCATTCAAATGCATTGTGCATTCATAATACATTTTAAAATCGTGCAACTTGTTAAACTGAGAGATGCAATTTATTTATATTAAAATGTGTAAATTTTTTTTATATTAATAATTGCACGGTTCAATGTAAATAAATGTATCTTTCAATATAATAAATTACATATTTTTAAAGTACACTATGGATGCACCGTGTACCTGAATACAAATGAGACATATTCTTAAATCATATGTAGATTTAGGATGCTTGTTACTTAGGATACGACGAGTACAATTAATAACGATATTATTACTTGAATAGCCTGAATTTGTTATTGGAATGCCAAATCACACACACACAAACAAAAAAAAAAGTAGGAGGAGAATAATATTGTTGGAATATGTATATATTTTTCGTGTGTCTTGCAATACCACATGAGAGGTTACTTATAAGTTATAACCACAGAAATATGAATGTTGGGGTGTGATCTTATAGTGAGTTCCATTAATGGTCTTTGACTATAACAAAAAATATGTGAATAATGCGCAATTAATTAACTTAATTAGGTATTGAATTTCATTAATATTAACAATAAAGTTGTTTACTACGTAGGTGTAGCTGCTGACTACAAATGTAATAAACTATCGACTTTGAAAACAGTTAAAAAAGCACTATATATAGCTATAATTTCTCACTCCAAATTTGACAATCCACTCAATTGCTGACTCAATTTGACAATCCAGTAAATTTGACTCAATTTGACAATCCAAATTTGACAATCCACTCAATTTGACAGTTAAAAAAGTTGTTTATAGTGACAGAATCAATTTTTACATATGAAACCGATCAGAATCGGCTTACGGGATGAATTCGTAACTATATAACACATTCATCATTACTTGAATAAAATTGCAGGCTAGGCTAGGAAGAACATGTTCTAGCTTCACTTCTTTTGGCTTAATGGATGATATGACCCTTCTGAGCAATTCTTGGATGGGACCGTTTCACCATGCTGTTGGTATCATTTTTTAATAGAAATATTATCGCTTTTTAAAATAAAATTACTCATTTTGTCCACTAATTTTATGTACACTTATCTTATTTATCCGTTCATTAATTTTATATAGAGTTGGTAAGCTGTAAAATTTATTCACCGTGAAACTAGTTTTTTTTTTTTTACAGGCATACACTTTAGTAATATAAGTCACACTCTTTAGTAATATAAGTCACACACTTCAGTTATCACTGCGACACTCTTGCCTTTTATGTACACTCTATTTTTTATAAAAAAATATTTTATTTTTATCCCAAACCATCACTTAATTACTTCAAATGTCATTGTACTTTACTCACAAATAATCACTTTATCTATAAATGGATCCCACAATATCCTATAATACTCTTATTTTATTTACTTTATCTATTTTTTTCTTAAAATCTGTGTAAAAAATATCAAACATAAAATTGGTGGACGAAAGAAGTATTATTTTTAGTTAAAATTTTAAAAAGTGATACACTTTATTTGAAAGTAATAATTTATCTATTGCACGGTGCTATGCAATTTTTTGCTTATATTTTTTATTAGTAAATAATTAATATCTTTTAAAAAATACACATAAATTATATGCCACAATGTATGCTTTTGTCTTTATACTATAATAATCAACATCAATTTTACTTAGTTTATCGTCGCTTATATATTTATTCGTATATATTATAATGTTAAAAAACGAGTAAGTCCTTTGCGCAATTTCACCCATGCAAATAATTATCTCTTTAATAAATCAAATTTTAAATTCACGACCTAAGAACATTTGAATTCGATGCGACGGTGGATTTTTTCTTTTAAAAGAACTTTTTTTTTTTTGACAGAATTTAAAAGAACATTTGAATTCAATGCGATTGGTGAAATTTAGATCCATAGATATTGGCAAAAAATTATTTGTGTTAATTCGGATGAATTACAATTATACCCCGTAGTGTAAGAATGAATCACATAAATAGAGAGGCCATTGCCATTCATCTTTCTACATTTCTCAGCCTACACCAAAATCCCTCTTTGCTCTGCCCCAGGAGGGGGCTTGCTACCTCTCTTTCTCTCTCTAGCCTCATTCACATTTCCCCTCTTCTAATTTTCCAATAATCCGATTTTTATCCTCAGTTTCACCTCCCATCCGCAAATCACTACTCGATTAATGGAAATCGCACCTCCGAGAAAGCATTACTCCGCCCTCCCGCCGCCCAGGGGCCGCGTCATGGCTCAAATTTTCGAAAGCCTCGCCGGAAACCTCTCCTCCGCCGTCTCAAAAGCCGGCCGTGCCCTAGCCAAAATGAAAAGGCAAGGCTCCTCCTCCTCCGCCTCCACCTCCGCCCCCGCAAGCCCACCGGCGAGCGCCTACGCCTCCGACGGCTTCACCGATCCCGCCTGAACTTTTAACTACGGCCGATCGCCAGATCCGGTGAATTTGGGCATGTTTTTTGCTGCCTTTTCACCGGCTATTGTAATATAGTGTTAAATAGATGGGTTTTGAGTGCTGTTTGGAAAAAAGGATTTGGAATCAGATCTCTAGCTTTTGTTTTTGGTGTTGGCTCTGATGAATCCTGTGTTTGATTATCCGGATTTGGCTTCTTCCTTCCATTCTTCCGTGGGTTTAGATTGTAGATGGTAGGTTTGCAAGAGGAGAATCCGTGGTTTATGTATAATTATTTTGAATAAAAATCAAGTGTGCCTTTTCCTTTTCTTTTGAAATCTATCGGCCTCTTTTTGCAGTTTTGAATTGATTCACGTTTTACTGGCAATATGCTTGTCTGCTCAATTCTAGTAGTTGAAATCAATTTTTTTTTCTTTTTTTTTTTTGTTAAATCCAACTGATTTGGATATTTTATTTAAGTTATAAATAGAAACAAAATATGTTGGGGGTGTATTTTGATTTGTTGTTGGGGAGCAATGACGCCGCCGTCCTTCAGCCGAAAAGGGTAGCGCCGAAACGTCGATTATAAATCAATCAATTCTATGCATCATGTTATGATCCACAATTATCAATTAATTTCGAATTTTTAATATTCAACGCAATATATTAATTGGTGGTTTGGGTTTCATTTAAAAGGTCTGCCTGATCACTTTTAAGACTTGAATATAAGAATTAGTTTAAGAATATGCTCTTGTTACAAGTAATATTATATTGAATTGTCTTTTCTGAATATATTTACTTTCATTACTAATTTTGCACTTATTACATTAATACGTGTTATATAATAATAATAATAATAATAATAATAATAATATAACATTCCTAAGCTGTACGTGTTATATATTTCTTGTTTTTTAAAAAAAAGGTTGTATTTATTTCTAAAAGATTCTTCATCAAAATGGAAAATCACATATCTACACGATAAGTTCATGATTATTCTAATCTCCACAACATACATACTAGGTTTTAGTGGATCACTTTAGTTGGAATTATCTTAAAATTATATACACACTTAATTTAATATGCAAAATATTTCCAATAATCACTCATTGAACTAAACTTAATATAGCGCAACATGACTTACTTAGTAAAGGGCATTATTTATTAGCTTTCCAAATTTTGATAATCATATATAATGATTAACCATATATAATCAACCATTATACTTACTCTTGCCGCCATTCTAGAATATTAATATATAATTTCCACCATAATATAAATATAAGCTACTACTCTTTTAAGTATATTGATTTCTTTTTTGCCTACCAAAAGTACAATATAGTAATGAATATCTTGTCTTTTTGTATGTACTAGTGATTATATATAAAGTAATTCTTATTATTTTAGCACTTCTTATAGCTAGTGGCAATTCTTTTTCTTAAACTTGTTTGCTTGTCTGAATTGGCTTCTTAGGCTGGCCTACACGCGGATAAATTAGTTATGCTTTTGGGGGTTTATTTCTTATATAGTATTTAATAAATATCCTAATCTCACAAGTCACAAATCAACCGCCTGGATATGAGCCATCTCCAAATATGCCAAGCTGATTGACTTTCACATTATGCTTCCCTAAAAATTGATTATTACACTACAAAAAATAAAAAAATTGATTATTACACTACAAAAAATAAAAAATTGCGCACGATTTTTTTCAACATTTTTGTGAAATTTTCAATGAAAATAATTTCATTATTAAGTAATAAAAACTGTTTATACCTTGTCTATATTTAATTGAGACACGCCATGTGACGTATCTAGTATATATTCTATCCATATTTATATACTAAAGTATATGAGGAGTATCCGACATTGTATTATTCAAAATTTCGCGACTACCCAAGCACTCTAGCTAAAAAGTAAATTCATCATATTACCACAAAACAAGTGTGACTTTACTTGCTCAAATTATATTTATGATTTTTCTTTAAAAAAATCCTTTTTTATATAGATATATAAATTAATATTTTGGTTGCATTATTATTGTACTACTTTCGTCCCATAAATATATGCACGCCTACTTTATTGTCGAGTTTTTGTGAGAGAGTTATTTATTAGTATTTCAAATGATAAAATAATTTTTATAAAAGGGTATTATAGATCTACCTCTCATCTATTGCATGCATCTTTAAAAATTATTTTATGATTTTAAATACTAATAAAAAATTCGTTAGGTAAAACATGCGAAAACAGTAAACGTGCATATATCTTTGGGACGTGGGAGTATTAGATATTGCAATAGAATCTTCTAATAATAAAAGTCAAATGCTGATGTCAGAATGACTACGTCACCGGATCTCACTTCGACAACTTAACTTTTCCCTTAAGAATTAAGAAAGCAGAGAGAAATGTGAGTATAAATTATCCGTCGTTGAGTTTACTTATTCTTCTACAATTTTTTCGAAAAAAAAAATAGTAATTTATGAATATTTTTGTTTTCCTTTTTTTAGACGAATTAGAACTAAAAAAAAATTAGAATGAGTCTCTACGTGTAGACCTATTTGGATCACAAGACTCATAAATAGTCGTTTAAAAAATGTGTAGAATTATAAAAAATAGAAATTTGCAACTATTCCAAATGTAAGATTTAACTACGTTTCCGTATTAATAGTTGCACTTTTTCAATAAATAAGTTACGTTTTTTCAAAGATAACAAATTATCAGACACTTTTTAAAATCGCAAAGACCCAAATGCATATAAGACCTACCCATAAAAATAATAAGTTGTACATTAAAAAATGCAATAAATTGTACTAATGCATCTGGTGCATATAAAGTTTTGCGAATAAAATTTAAGAGGTTTCTCCTCATTATTAATCATCGATTGTTTGGAAAGATGACTTCATTTTGATAAATAATTAAGTGTTTATTGCTATTTAATTGAGGCAGCTTAAAAACTAAAAATGTTGGCCTAAGTTTTGGAAAATTATGTACTTGGAACTCCATCGGCGTCGATAACGTGTAAAAAACTGACGAGGGAAGATGAACAATAATAAGAAAATAGATTTCCTTTAGATTTTAGTATATATTTTTACCTTTTTATTAAAAAAAAAAGTCAATTTCTTTCATGTAGTGAAAAGCAGAGATTTCGAACGCACATGTTGTAAAATATAGAATAAACGTAAAGAAAATGGCAAGAACACAGATTTGTTAACCCAGTTCGTCCAAAAGGACTACGTCTGGAGGCGACCAAGCCAGGAGGGTTTTCACTATAATTCTCTGTAAACCTCACTCTTCTGTTCGCTTTCTATCAAATGAAAGTACAATAGAATATGTCTATATATACTAGGTATTGAGTTTTAGCCCTAAAAGCCCTAACTCTAAGCCCACCACAGTAAGTAATGTCTACTAATACTAATGTATTTACAACACTCCTCCTTGGACATTACGACGTGGTGTTCATGCCTAACAAAGATATTGCTAGAATAATCTAGAAAAAGAAATTTAGTAAAATAAGAAAAATGTACAACTAATGATCTTCTAAATCCAATCTTCAAAACGCTCCCCCTGAAGACAACAGTTTTCCAAGCCTTTTGTATTATGCTTACACACTCTTCTGGAGTTCATGCAATTAAAAGAATTTAGGGGATATATACTTTGTCAAGTTCCCTTTAGCATTCATATTATTCATATGGGCAACAAAAGTTACATTTTCCTTTAAATGGATGATAGGAGATATACCATTATCACATGAATCATAAATGTATTTAAATAAATATATTGCAAACGTCGAAGATACTAAACATATGCTTTAAAGTTTTCCAATGCCTCCTTATAGGAGAAGCATTAACTTAATCTTGCAAGCAAATTCAATATCGAATTTGGTGCAGTTCTTAAAACATAGTAATGCATTAAGGACACTCTGATAATGAACTTATGGCCCTAAAATGTCATATGTATCTTCTTTAGGTCAAAATTTGCCTTTATCCACTTCAAGGGATCGAACAATCACTAGAGTGCTAAGTAGTTGAAATTTAAGATAAAATCACTCCAATACCTTCTCCAAGTAAGTTAACTTGTATATAAAGATTCATTTTGCTTTAAGGAAGTGCTCGATCTGCTGGTCGAGACAATACTTGATTTCACCAACGTTTTATTCCAAAATTCAATCTCTAAGATTAAATTAGCTTTCTTTGATTTCCTTACTTGTTCCAATAATATTTAGATTATCACCAGAAATTGAGATAATACAAACATCACCAAAGTAATTTCTTTGTAAACACGTAAGGAAATATTTTAATGTTTATTTATTCCTCCTTCGGGAAGAATGAATTGAGTCGATCGTGGAATATTCAACCCAAATATTTTATGTCATATAATGACCTTTGTAATTTTAATATCGTACTTAATACGATTTTCATCATTCCTCATCTGAGGAATATTATATCCAACAAGGATCTTCATATATATATATATATATATATATATATATATATATATATATATATATATCTTTTGATCAATATAAGCATGCGGTTAGAGCGTCTATCAACTGCATTTCTACATTTATTTACTGCCAGAGATATTAAGTAGCGGAACTTTATTTCATACATAACAGGAGTATATGTTTAAAATCTATATCGGGTCTCTGCAAAAACCCATGAGCTTCTAATCTCGTTTTGTACCTCATTACATCATTATTCTCATTCTTTTTTTCGTACAAATACCCATTTACATCCAACATGGATAACATTTTAGGGTGTATGTACGATAAAGTCAAGAATATTAGCGAGTCGAGCTCTGCCCCAATTGCTTCTTCCTATTTTGCCCAGTCAAAGCGCTTCCGGCTCAACTATTGACTTTTGGGTACTGGATCCAGATTTTTAATAGTAAGAGCAATTGTGGCGGTGAATAAGTTGTCGACAACATTAGTACATTTCTCCTGTATTTATAAAATCATGTCAATTTCTATATTTATATTAACCAGATTCTCATTATTTCCCATAATATTTTGGTCTGGTTGTTCCGCAATTCTAGTATTTTTATTATTTTGTGCACGTGTTTCTTTACTAGAATTTTCGTCTTCGAGACGAATCTCTTCAAGAGACTTCAAGAGTGACTGAATATATTTACTAGCTTTAGTAATTACCGCAGATTTATGTCTTACATAATAAGGGGTCCTTTACGCTTCTGGCATGTAGGGGCATTAACATATATAATTGCCTAAAATTAGCACATTTACTCTTTTTGGTGCATTTACAACAAGTATATGTGCTTTAGTCACTTCTTTATCATCAGTAAATTAATCTGGCAGGTCACTTGCTAAATATTGCAAGTTAATTTATCATTTGAACTTCTCGTTCATTTTGACTAGTGCGTGAATTTTCATATTGAAAATCTTTTATATTCCACGAAATTTCTCGGCATTCATTGAATTTTAAATTCTTATCTCCCCCTAATGCCGAGAAATGATCTTCATCAAATGTGCAATTAGCCAATTGGACCGTGAAGTGAGGTACACTGTGGTGGTGATATTGAAAATAAATATTGCACATTCTAATATTTGCAGATGAGAAATGTTTAGTTCTTAAGCACTAGTTATAAAAGGGGAATAATCATGATATGCAGTGAGTCGGATTTGAATTAGATTAGCACCATGTAAAATTTCATGCCCCCAACATGATATAACTAAGTTGGAATTCTTCAATAATAGTCTAGTAATTATTTTGATAAAATCTATTAGTAATTCAACTAAACCATTCTCGATGTGGACGAGATTAAATGCTCAATTTTAATTCTCAATGCCATATAATAATCATTAATGTCATCAAACCGACATTAACCATTCAAATGGATTTATTGGATAATCCAAAATTTTAAGTTCAATAAAATTAGGCAATAAATTTGCTTCGGGCAAATTATATCAGTCCACAAGTTTTTCATGACTCTATTCAAGAGAAATAAAATATACAATTTCAACTTTAGTAAGAGAATGTCGTACTATAAAAATTTTCAATTTATTACTTTGCATAAGCCCCACAAATAAATTAATTTGCATAAGGGGTTATGATGTTTGACATACTTTGTAAATAGAATTTGTCAAAATCCGACTTATCATATTTTGAACCGCTCATGTCATAATTTCGATAAATTTGCTTCGGACAAATTAGTACATCATTCAAAGGATCATCATTTTCAATGTATGATGAGATTCTATTTTGCTCATATAAGGACTTAATTTTAGTGAAAAAGTTTTCATGTACAATTTATATTGTTTCCTACTCAAAACAGGTATAGTATTATGAATTACCATGTGGAAAGTTCAAGTCAATAAATTATTACAATTAAGAGCAAACTTGGTATATTTCCTTTTAGTAATACAAGATAACTTTTACTTATGATTGTCCATAAGAAAAACTTAATATAAACTTTCATATGTAGTTCAGATTCAACAATTTCAAGGAAACAATCAGCCGCAAAGATCAACAATAAAAGGCTAATAAGAAATTTTCACAGAATTCCTAATTTGTACAGCAAATAATTCTCAAGCCTATACTGCGATAAGCCGTTCTAATTTCTTAAATTTAAAAGAGATTAAACTTCTTTATCAGAGCGGAACCCTACGGTAAGGGTTCATAATCTTCTATTGAAAGATTTGGCTCGCGTCTAGTGCAGATTCATGTGTCGCATTTTTTTTTCATCTCATATACACGACAAATCTTAGGCTCGTCTCCAACTGGCAGAACAACCAAACATGTACAATAACCAATATCGAGTCCAAAAGAAAAACTCAACAAAGAGACGAATTAGTGCAAAGTAATAAAAGTAGCGGAAATTTAATAGAGCCGCTAATCTAAAAATATGACTGTTTTAATACAGTTCCATCCACATAGTATCATCAAATTAACATCTGCAACCGAATAAATTTCTGCTCCATGGATAAATCACTATATCGAAGCAACGTATAAGTAGTACCCAATCAATAACAAAATTCCTTATTTGTATTGATATTATTCTAAGCACACAACTGTCATATTCTACTTGCAATCATAACCTATTGTTTCATTAATAGCTATAAACCTTTTATGCGATTAAACTAGTGGTTTTAGTCGGTTTTACAGCGACATCAGGTTAGAAGGAATTCTAGTTCCCCAATATATAAAGCACGCAATTCATGAATCAGCCCAAAACATGACATCGGATCTAAAAAATTGTAAATATAAACACATCTTGTGAATCTGGCATACAAGGATATAAGGATCACCAAATTAAACAATTTTCAATACTGTAAATAAAAGATCGAAGGGAAATACCGCATTTTTTTCAGTAGGCCGTAGATGCTATACTTCGTCTGCTTCGAAATTTCCCAATCAACGGTAGACGTCGAGATCATCAATAATGCAGCAGTGCTTACTGTTTCATCATCATCATAGTATTCTTCTTTCTCCCAAATTTCTCTCGTTCTAAAATCTAATTTGATAAAGGATTCGTGCTGATAACGTGTTGTAAAATATAGAATAAACGTAAAGAAAATGACAAGAACACAGATTTATTAACCCAGTTCGTCCAAACTCTTCTGCTCGCTTTCTATCAAATACGGTACAATAGAATATGTCTATATATACTAGGTATTTGACTTTAGCCCTAAAAGCCCTAACTCTAAGCCCACCACAGTAAGTAATGCCCACTAATACTAATGTATTTACAACCGCACATACTCGGTTTTGGAGACTGAATTAATATTCATAATTTTTTATTAACAAATTTTAAATGTCATGGAGTCCATTTAAATTCCTTTTTTTTTCTTGAAGTTATATTAAAGCATATCGTTGGAAAGAGACGAAAGACTGATTTTTTATCCTATCAAATGATAGTTATATTCTATTCTTTTTTAATAACGATCAAGTGTTTAACCAACTCATTATATATTAGTTTTCATAAAAATCAAAATAAATAATTTTAAAAAACCAGTTAGCCGCGAAGTAAATATTAAATCATTTAATTTGACTTCGGCTAGTGCTAATAAATGCAATTGTACTTGTCTATTTGTTTGCACGGTGTGTGTGCCTATTTGTTTTAAGTAATAGGACTATAGGAGCATATTTTTCAATTAATTATACAGTCTAGAAAGGTGGGGACAAAGTCAAAAAATTGTAGGTGATTTTCTTTCTAGCGTTGTAACTTGTAAGGGGTCGTTTCATAGGGTTTCAATTCAAAGGGGGTGGAAAAGCATATTTTCATGGATTTTTATGGTGTTTGGTGGTGTTCTCGAGTTCTATTGAAATACTATATCTTTTTTTTCCCTTTAAGTTGAATCTTATCTATTGGGCTGTTTGTAAGAAAATATTATTTTAAAAAAGTGAATAAAATTAGTGATTATGAGAAAATTGAGAAATTGGTAGTGTTTGCAAAAAAAAGTTAATAATACTTAAAAATGTTCATAATCTACCAAAGTAACCATTTTTAACTTTTAACTTATAGTTTTTAAAAATTTATTTAATCTAATAAAACAGAAATACAACACTTCAAATTACTCTTGCACACAAGTTTAGATGACTATAATCACTCATAACCACTTGCAAACACTCATGTTAAAAAAAAGTATTTATAGCTATCTCAATATAATTTGAAAACAAGCTCTTTGTAAAAGTATCAATTATAGTATTTTATGTTCAGAAATTTTAAAATTTCTCCAAAATCAGACACGTGACATGAAGTTTTTTTTTCTTTTTAATTATGTGACACTCTATTTGTGGGAATTGGCGAGAAATAAAAGGTTCCAAAATTCTAAACTAGTTACATGCACCTCATATGCTTATTTATGGAAAAAAAATATTTTTATTAATGAAAAAATTAAAATTGTTATTTCAAGATTAAAATAACAAATTATAGAACTAAAAGTTAATTAATCGTAAATTAGAGGACTAATTTTGGAATTTTCCCTTAAAAGGTCTATATATACACAGACAAAATTTCAGCTTCTCCTTCTTCATTTCTCAATTTCTTATTTCTTTTGTAATCTCGATTAACATTTTTTCTTTTCCGAAAATTAGGTTTTCAATTTGGGGATTTAGCAATCCGTAAGAAATTTATCGATCGTGCATTTCTTGTTATTTCCGCCGATCAAATCGTGGAATTGAATATGACGGCGATGTTTTCGATTGAAAAGCTTTCTCCGAAGAGAGGTTCGATCAAATTTCAGATTATATTAACAATCATGAAGCAGATTGTTCAAAGAAGAATATAAATCTTATTGAAATGGAAATAACCGTCTGGTATACAACTTGAAGGAAAGATGAAGTCAAAAAGATGAAAAGATAAACCTATTCTATGAGCTATATATAGAGTGGGGAAATAGTGATACAAACTTTCCATCTCTTGCCCTTTTTACAATACAAAGTAAGAAATAGCAACTTTATAAGTAAAGTAGCACTTTTACTCTTTAGACCCCCCTCAAAATGAGAGTGAATGTTTAAGAGTCTCATTTTAGACTTGAAAGTGTTGTATGGAGATGGTAGAATAGGCTTGGTCATGATGTCTGCCAAGTTTTCTTCAGTTGGTATGTGAATGATTTTGATTGTTCCTTCCTTGATTTTCTGTCTGGTGAAGTGACAATCAATGGAGATATGCTTGCTTTTGTCATGGAGGCAAGGATTGAGAGCCATTTGATAGGCTGATTTGCTATCAGTGTAAATGGTGGTGGGAAGCTGGACAGGGACATGAAGGTCTTTCAAGATATAGAGTATCCATTGCACCTCACATGTTGTAGTGGTCATTGCTCTGTATTCTGCCTCTGCAGAGGACCTGCTGACTGTATTTTGTTTCTTGGACTTCCAAGATATGAGGGAGTTGCCCAGATAGATTGTGTAACCTGTAATGCTTTTTCTAGTTTCTACACATCTAGCCCAATCACTGTCAGTATAAGAATGAAGTTTGAAATCATTTAAGCTGGAGTAAAAGATACCCAAACCTGGAGTGCCCTTCAAGTATCTCAGAACTCTATGAATAACAGACATATGTTCTTTGGAAGGGTTGCTCATGAATTGAGATAGTGATTGAACAACATAAGAGATATCTGGTCTTGTCACTGTCAAATAAAGTAATTTTCCCACAATTTTCCTATAAAGTTTGGGATCAGTTCTGTTGTTTGCATCAGCCTGTACCAATTGCAATTTGAAATCCATAGGGGGGTTACAAGGTTTGCTACCTAAGTAGCCAAAATCAGTTAGAAGGTCTAGTGTGTACTTTCTTTGGCACAAAGTTAAGCCTTTTTCTGACCTTGCTACCTCAATTCCAAGCATATATTTCAAAACACCTAGATCTTTAATAGTAAATTTGGTATGGAGAAAAGTCTTGACATGCTGTATTTCTTCCATAGAATTACCAGAAATAATTAGATCATCCACATAACAAACAATAACAGTGAATGAAATATCAGTGTGTTTTGTAAATAGAGAATTGTCAGCTTCAGATTGCACATAACCAAGTTCAAACAAAGACTCATAAAGCTTTGTAAACCACTGTTTTGAAGCTTGTTTTAGACCATATAGACTTTTATTTAGTTTACAAACCCTTGTATCAGATTCACTACAATAACCAGGTGGTGCAATCATGTAAATTTCCTCAGTCAAATCACCATGCAAAAAGGCATTGTTAACATCTAATTGATGAATGAACCAATTTTTTGCTATTGCAACAGAGAGTAATATTCTTACAGTTGTCACTTTAGCCACATGACTAAAAGTGTCAAAGTAATCAATTCCCTCTTGTTGTGTGTAGCCTTTAGCAACCAATCTTGCCTTATATCTCTCAATAGACCCATCTTGTTTGTATTTGATCTTATAAACCCATTTACAACCAATACAATCTCTATTTGGTGGCAATGGCCCTAGAGTCCATGTGTTAGTCCATTCTAGGGCATCTAACTCACTTCTCATAGCTTGCTGCCAATTAGGATTATCTTTGGCTTGATTAAAACTTTTTGGTTCAATGTTTTGAGAGATGGACACAGTAAAATTTTTATGAGAAGATGAAAGCCTAGCAGTAGACAGATAATCAGAAATATCATATTGCTTGCCACAAGAAACAATCATATTGGCCTCAGGGTTTTCAGGAACTAGAGACTGAGGCAAAGTAGTTTCATATACCTTCAAATAAGCAGGTTGAGACCTAGTCCTAGAGGACTTTCTGAGAGTATCATTTAACATAACATGGGCATTGTCAACTAGATTAGAAGGTTCAATAGCCTTTCTATCAGGTTCAATAGCCTGTCTATCAGGTTCAATAGCCTGTCTATGACTGAGATCAGATTCAATAGCATGTCTATGAATGAGATCAGGTTCAATAGCCTGCCTATTATTGACCATAGGAAAAGAATTAACAGACTCAACAAGGATTTCCTAATGCACAGAGTCAGGTTCATGAATATCAGCAGGAGGAACAACATGAGTGATAGAAGAATCATCTAAAGAATCAGAATTTAAAAAAGAATCTTTGATAATCAAGTTTTGAATAAAGTTATGAGCCCCCTTTTTGTCAACATAAGGAAAGACATTTTCATAAAAGACCACATTTTTAGAAACAAAAATCTTACCACTGACTAAATCAAGCAATTTGTAGCCTTTTGTTCCAAAAGGATAGCCCAAAAACACACACTTAACAGCCTTAGGATCAAACTTAGTTCTGTTTACAGACAGTGTGTTAGCAAAACACAAACACCCAAAGCTCTTAAGAAAAGAGTAATCTGGTTGTTTGCCATATAATATCTCAAAAGGGGAAACATTGTAAAGAACAACAGTAGGCATCCTATTAATCAAGTATGGTGCAGTAAGAATGCATTCACTCCAATACACAATAGGCAAAGATGACTGAAATAATAAAGCCCTAGCAACTTGCAACAGATGTTGGTGTTTTCTTTCAACCAACCCATTCTGTTGTGGTGTTTCCACACAAGAAGTTTGGTGAATTATGTCTAATGAATGATAAAAATCATATAACAAGAATTCACACCCATTGTCACTTCTCAAAACCTTTATTTTCTTATTAAACTGAGTAAACACCATATTGTAAAAAATTTCCAAAGAGACTTTGACATCAGACTTGGCTTTTAACAAATAGATCCAAGTACACCTTGAATGGTCATCAACAATAGTGAGAAAATACTTAAAACCAGTATGAGAAATGGTAGAGAAGGGCCCCCATATATCACAATGTATTAGATCAAAGCAAGTAAGAGATGAAGAAACACTAATGGGAAATGGTTTCTTTTTCTGTTTAGCAAGAGGGCAAATATTACAATGTTGAACATCAGAAGATTTTAAGCCCAAACCCTTTATTTGCAACATATTGAATGAAGACATATGTCCTAGTCTAGAATGCCACATGCTAAAAGTACCAGTATTTGAAGTAGTTGCAGCTGAATGTGCAGAATGACCAACTCTAAGCAAGTAAAAACCCCCATGCTGCTCAGCAGAACCAATCACCTTGTGGGTATATTTGTCCTGCAAAACACAACTTGATGCCATAAAACTAACTGTACAATTTGAATATCTGGTCAAATGACTTATAGATAACAAATTAAAAGCAAAATCAGGAACATACAACACATTGTACAGTGTTAAGTGCTCATTAAGAACCACTGTCCCCACATGTGCTGCTGTAGAAATAACATTATTAGGTAAACTAATTTTGATATTAGCAGATGTTGGAGGTGTAGTAAAACACTCTAAACTAGACACCATATGATCAGTTGCACCAGTATCTAATATCCATGTGAAAGATTTATCAAGAACAGAAGAATGAAAACAAGAAGTACCTCCCTGTTTACCTGATGGAGCAGTAGAAGAATCAGGATTAGCATGGGCAAACACACCAGCAGCAGAATGCACAACCTCAGTAGCAGGTTTCTGGGCTTGTTTAGCTAGGGACAAGAGTTGTTCAAGAAGCTCTTGTGTGATGAGGGGATTAGACCCTATGGCAGCCTTCTCAGGGGAAGAAACTAAGGCATTTGCAGACATTTCTTTCCCTTTTCCACCCCTAGGACCCATCCATCCAGGAGGATAGCCTATTAACTCAAAACATCTATCCACAGAGTGCCCATTCCCATTACAGTGAGAACACTTTAACCCCTTCTTTTTATCCTTATAAAACCTAGAGTTGTTAGCTAACATGGCCACAGAATCAGGTAACACATAATTGGGCAACACCAGGGACCTTTGAGACTCTTCTTGTAACAACATGGCATACACTTTAGCTAGGGGAGGAAAAGGCTTATGCAACAGAAACTGACTACGAATTGCAGTATATGACTCACTCAACCCAATAAGAAATTTCATGACACAATCCTGTTCTTGAGCAGCAACATATTGCTGAGGAAGATCACAAACGCATTTGGCCATAACACCACAATTACAAGCAAACACAGCCTTATGACTAACATGCTCATCCCACAAGTATTTAAACTCATTATAGTAAGTAACCAAAGGATTTGAACCTTGAGCAATGTTGGTTAAAGATTTTTCAAGCTGAAAAATCTTTGACAGATCAGAACATTCATAGCGAGCAATCAATTCATTCCAAACATCACGAGCAGTTTGAAAGTACCTTAAGGTTTTCTTGATTTCAGTGGAAACCGAATTGAGCACCCATTGTAACACCAAGTCATTTGCACGCACATACGCTGCATAAATCACCCTATCTTCATCAGAATTGGGAACTGGAAGCGAACCATCCACCAGAGGAAGTTTGTTCTTCACACTCAAACCACGGGCCACCGATTGCCGCCATGAGATGAAATTCACCCTATCCAGAGGCTCAAGAGCGATAGATATTGCCGGATTGTCGTTGTGGTGGAGAAAGTATGGAGATAACGGATTAACCGTAGGGTCAAGTGAAACAGTCGAAGAACTCGCCGCCATTGAAAATTACCAAGAACTGGAAGAAATTGAACAAATAGAAAAACCAAATCGCAAAAGCGAAACAAGAAACAACAAGATTTCAACAAAAGCTGTTGAAATAAAAAATATCCAACTGAAATCTGAATCAAATCGATTCAGGAATAAAAAAAACGAACAAGCATAAAACTCAATCAGATGCGGAAGCGAATGATCGAAATGGCATTATCAGTATAAAACTGATACCATATTAACAATCATGAAGCAGATTGTTCAAAGAAGAATAGAAATCTTATTGAAATGGAAATAACTATCTGGTATACAACTTGAAGGAAAGATAAAGTCAAAAAGATGAAAAGATAAACCACTTCTATGAGCTATATATAGAGTGGGGAAATAGTGATACAAACTTTCCCTCTCTTGCCCTTTTAACAATACAAAGTAAGAAATAGCAACTTTATAAATAAAGTAGCACTTTTACTCTTGTAGACTTTTACTCTTTAGAGATTATGCAGGAGTGAGCCGTCGCCGTTGCGTCTATGACCTCCAAGGCCGGCGATCTCCTCGGCGGCGTGGCGTCGTATTGGTGGAAGCGCTATGACGCTGCAGAGTAGCTCCGCCTCGTTCCGGCGCCGGCGCCGGCTATCCTTTTGTATCAAAAGGAAAGTGGAATATTCAGTTAACGAACTTATGGGTCCCACACAGGAGTTTTCTTCTGCTACTATAGTGCCTACCGTAATTCTGTGCTACCGTTACCAACCCTTTTTATCTGTTGGATAACAATATTCTATTTGGCTTTGTTTGGGTCTGTCTGTATGCTTCGATTATTGATATCTGATTGTACTTCAATTTCTTAATACGTGATTATTGTTTTTGTTTATGTAAATATTTTAATCATTTCAACTGTTTGCATTTTTTTAAATCTTTTCATCTTTTCGCAAGTGCCTAATTTTGTCCGTTTAATTTATTTATAAAATTATCCTTCAAATTCCTATACTAAATGAGTGGGTCTTCTGTGTACTAGGGTGCACCGTGCGTTTGGATCCATTTTAAAAAATGAGTCGCGAATCTCCTTCTATACCTATTATGTCGAATGTTATCTCATAACAACTTGTAGCTTAGTAGTTGAACTCTCGCCAATAGGTACTGGGTTCAACTCCCATGTAGCGAAAAATCAGTTTTTTTTTTATTAATTTGGGGAATATACCTATACATAAACATACTATTAGATAACACAAAAAATGCAACTAGCTAATACAAAAATATACAACTATATAATGTAGAAACATGCAATTAGTTAATAGTAAACCCAACTACAAAACACATAAGCATACAACTAGCTAATATTGTAGCGTGCAACTAACAGAAGCGTGCAACTACTTATGACAGAAATATGCAACTACTTATAATAGAAGCATGCAACTACTTATAATAAAAGCGTGCAACTACTTACAACAGAAGCGTGCAACTACTTACAATAGAAACATGCAACTATGTAACACATAAACATGCTACTAGCTAGTACAAAAATATGCAACTATATAACACATAAACATGCTACTAGCTAGTACAAAAACATGCAACTAGCTAATACATATAATACAGAAACATGCAACTAACTAATATTGAACCGTGCAACTAGAACACATAGAAACATGCAACTAGCTAATAGAGAAATACACAATTATATAACACAGAAACATGCAACTAGCTAATATTGAATCGTGCAACTAGTAAACATAAAAACATGCAACTAGCTAAAAGCTGAAAAGTTCAATTAGTTATTGGATTGCATGTTTCTGTATAAGTAGTTGCATATTTCTGTATAAGTAGTTGCATATTTCAGTTCAAATGCTAAGAATAATGAAAAATGCCCAGAAATGAAGAATCTGAAAGGAAGAAAAGGAGAGAATGAAATTACACAAGATTGATAATGTCAAATGCATTTTTTTATCATAGTAAATAAATTCTATTGCACATTAAATAAGAATTTCAAAAGTACAACAAATCCCCCCAAAGAAGAAACCACCACCAAAATTTCCCCAAAATCTCACCATTAATCAACACAATTGGATTACAGTTAAGCCATCTTGCCCTTAATTCTTCTACTCAATGACTCAATGAAATTATGTATCCCATTTTCAATTTTCAGTCCACAACAATGGGAAAAAAAAAAAAAAAAAAGAGTCATAACCCCATGGAAAGTAGCAGACATAAAGGGCGA
Organism: Stenogyne calaminthoides; assembly: GCA_037126765.1. NCBI lineage: Eukaryota > Viridiplantae > Streptophyta > Magnoliopsida > Lamiales > Lamiaceae > Stenogyne > Stenogyne calaminthoides. The sequence continues at coordinate 9,414,965 of JBBCBC010000034.1, forward strand.
CAAAATTGAACTATGATAAACTCATCAACTAGTTTGGCTGCCATCGTCTCATCGACCGCGATTGCCCGCCGCAAGTCTTCCTCCATCGCGGCGTCTTCTTTTTTCTTCCTTGGTCGCGGGTCTTGCACACCCAACTTAGAATATAATTTGTATATTTAATATCTACACTTTATTTTATATATGACCCGAATTTAAGTGATTGGGTAGGGTTGGGGTGAGTGCACGGATTTTAAATCTGTGCACCAGTTACATATGAGACATAGTCATACTAAATTCCCTTTTAATATGTGTGTTATTGTACATGTGAAAATAATATTGGAACGGGAATAATTTATTTGAAATTTTCTACCCATCAAAAAACAAAAGATTATACTCTCTTCGCCCCATAAAAGCGTGCATGATTTCCTTTTTGGGACGTCCCAAAGAAATGTGCACGTTTTCTAAAATGACAAAGCACTCAACACTTACACTCTCACAATATCATTATAATTGATTTAAATAATACCAATAAAGCAAGTTTTCTTATTTTGTGTGTCAGGCTAGGGGTGCACGTTTCTTTGGAACAGAGAGTATGATACTGTCTCATACGTAAAACATAAATAAATTATTTGGAATGATTGTTATGCTTGGAGTAAATTACGTATGGTCTCACATTCCGATCTCATTACATTTTTTTTCTTCAACATGGTGATTTTTTCGACTTCGGATTCAAAAGGATGAAAATCGGCCTCTTTGTGGGCGTGTAATATTTGGGCAATCTGGAAGACAAGATGTCGAGTTTTCAATGAGATAAATTCAAAATTGTTCCAAAGTTACACAAGAAATTAAGGCAAAGGTATGATCGTGGATCGTGACAAAGAATGTGCTAGATGGAAATAAGAGTTTTGAAGCTTAGTTGAAAGTTCCTAGGATGTGATTTAGATATTGCAGTCGGATTGAAGTCGTTTTAATTGTATTTTTGTGATCTCAGAATTGATTTTTAAAAAAAACTTAAACTTTTTATGCAATTTGGAAAGACTTCTTGTTTACGCAATTGTGTATAATAAAAAAAAATTTGCCTGAAAAAAAAAAATTTAATAGAAAATCAACATTAAATCAATATTAAATAATAAATTAATAGAAAATCAACATTAAAACTAAAAATGTTGGCCTGAGTTGGAAAATAAATGTACTTGGAACTTCATCCGCGTCGATAACGTGTAAAAAAACTGACGAGGGAAGATGAACAATAATAAGAAAATAGATTTCCTTTGGATTTTAGTATATAGTTTTACCTTTTTATTAAAAAAAATCAATTTCTTTCATGTAGTGAAAAGCAGAGATTTCGAACGCACATATTCGGTTTTGGAGACTAGAGTAATATTCATAATTTTTTATTAACAAATTTTAATTGTCGTGGATCCATTTAAATTCCTTTTTTTTCTTTTTCTTTCTAGAAGTTATATTCAGGCATATCATGGAAAGACTATTTTTTATCCTATCAAATGATAGTTCTATTCTATTCTTTTTTAATAAAGATAAAGTGTTTAACCAACTCAATATATATTAGCTTTCATAAAAATTAAAATAAATAATTTTTAAAAATCAGTTAGCCGCGAATTAAATATTCAATAATTTAATTTGACTTTGGCTAGTACTAATAAATGCAATTGTACTTGTCTATTTGTGTGGACGGTGTGTGTGCCTCCGTCCTATTTTTGATTCTCCATTTGCTAGACACGGAGATTAAGAAAAAATAGGAGATAATAATATTAAATATTGTAAAGTGGGTAAAGTGGATTTGATTGAGGAAAATAATAGTATTAAATGGTGTAAAGTGAGTTTAGTGGAGAGAAATAATCATATTAAATAGTATTGAATGTTGTTTTATTGCTTTATTTGGAAATATGGATAAATAAAAATAGGACGACTATTTATGAAAAGCGGATAATCAAAATCAGGACGAAGGGAGTAACTTGTAAGGGGTCGTTTGATAGGGTTTCAATTCAAAGGGGGTGCATAAGCATATTTTCATGGATTTTTATGGTGTTTGGTGATGTTTTCGAGCTCTATTGAAATACTAGATTTTTTTTATCTTTAAGTTGAATCATACCTATTGTGGTGTTTGTAAAAATATATTATATTAAAAAAGCGAATAAAATTAGTGATTAATGGTAAAAGTTTGTAGTGTTTGTAAAAAAAATCAACGAGAAATTGGTAGTGTTTGCAAAAAAAAGTTAATAATACTTAAAAATGTTCATAATCTACCAAAAGTAATCATTTTTAACTGGGCTCCTCATTTGAGTGAGAGATCCAGGTTCGATTCCCTCTGGGAACGAATTTGAAGTTTGTTGTGTTCGATATAATAAATCAGGATTAATCGAACATCAAAGAGCGACACGTGTAATGTTTGAATATAATAATCATGCCCGGTGGGCGAGTTACTTTTTGTTCGCCAACCGATCAGAGTTGCTCGGCCAGCCTACCGAACAAACGAAACCAGGTCAGTATGTTCGAACTCAAATCTCCTGAAAAGCCGACATCGTAAAGGCGACGAACAGAAAGTCCAACCGAACAAAAGATTAATTCTGACGATTAAAAGAGCGTCCTACAGACGACGTTTATAAAAAGATCAATCTAGAAGATGAAGTCAGAAACGTGGCAACACCACTGGAGTTCTTGCATGGTCCAAAGAATCCAGCACATGCTTTACCAATCCAGCTCATGCTTGACAAAGTATGATAAATGGAAGTAAAAAGAGGGAAAAAAGGGTTGGTTGATAAAAAACAATCCCAGAGAAATAGCCTACAAAAAATTCCCTGAGAGGTGAGGAATAGAAAAACTAGAGTGTTCATCCACATATATGAAAAACCCTGGAACTCATTCGATAACCTGCATCGATTCATCTTCATAAGATGTATCAAGAACTGTACGTGTAAGGCTCTCAGTACTACATCCTGGCTTGGTATGCCCCCAGAGTAGTCTTTTATTGACGAACTGGGTCAACAAATCCATCTTATTTACTGTTTATTTTACACGTATATGTTTTGTTTGCGAGTCGTAATTAAATTAGCCACATAATATTCATCAACGAAAACGACTCGCGACAAAGTTATAGGAGTTATAAGGTGAATTGACGATTTCGTGGAGTATTTGAGTGATTGGTGTACTCACAACTAACTTTGTCCGATAAAAAAAATCCTTTTTAACTTTTAACTTATAATTTTTAAAAATTTATTTAGTCTAATAAAAGAGAAATACAACACTTCAAATTATTCTTGCACACAAGTTTAAGTGACTATAATCACTCATAATCTCTTGTAAACACTCATATGTTAAAAAAAAAAGTGTTTATAGCTATCTCAATATAATTTGAAAACAAGCTCTTTGTAAAAGTATCAATTATAGTATTTTATGTTCAGAAATTTTAAAATTTCTCCAAAATCAGTATATGAATAGCATGTGACATGAATGTTTTTTTTTTTTAATTATGTGACACTCTATTTGTGGGAATTGGCGAGAAATAAAAGGTTCCAAAATTCTAAATTAGTTACATGCACCTCATATGCTTATTCATGGGAAAAAAAAAGATTTTTATTAATGAAAAAATTAAAATTGTTATTTCAAGATTAAAATAAAAAATTATAGAACTAAAAGTTAAGAATTAGTCGTAAATTGGAGGACTAATTTTGTAATTTCCCCTTATATGTACCAAAGATATCAAAATCATTTCACAATTTCTTTCTTAATCCACAGAATTTCTCCTCTACTCTTTCCCATTTCTCAATCTCTTCTTTCTTTTATAACCTCGATTAATACTTTTTCTTTTCGAAAATTAGGTTTTCAATTTGGGGATTTAGCAATCCGTAAGAAATTTATCGATCGTGCATTTCTTGTTATTTCTGCCGATCAAGTCGTGGAATTGAATATGCCGGCGATGTTTTTCGATTGAAAAGCTTCCTCCAAAGAGAGGTTCGATCAAATTTCAGATTATGCAGGAGTGGGCCGTCGCCGTCGCGTCTATGACCTCCAAGGCCGGCGATCTCCTCGGCGGCGTGGCGGCGTATTGGTGGAAGCGCTATGACGCCGCAGAGTAGCTCCGCCTCGTTCCGGCGCCGGCGCCGGCTATCCTTTTGTATCAAAAGGAAAGTGGAATATTCAGTTAACGAACTTATGGGTCCCACACAGGAGTTTTCTTCTGCTACTATAGTGCCTACCGTAATACTGTGCTACCGTTACCAACCCTTTTTATCTGTTGAATAACAATATTCGATTTGGCTTTGTTTGGGTCTGTCTGTATGCTTCGATTATTGATATCTGATTGTACTTCAATTTCTTAATACGTGATTATTGTTTTTGTTTATGTAAATATTTTAATCATTTCAACGGTTTGTATTTTTTTAAATCTTTTCATCTTTTCGTAAGTGCCTAATTTTGTCCGTTTAATTTATTTACAAAATTATCCTTCAAATCCCTATACTAAATGAGTGGATGTACATTTCTTACTGCCAAGGCCGTCTTGACTTGAATCCATTTTAAAAAATGGGTTGCGAATCTCCTTCTATACCTATTATGTCGAATGTTATCTCATAACAACTTGTAGCTTAGTAGCTGAACTCTCGCCAATAGGTACTGGGTTCAACTCCCATGTAGCGAAAATTAGTTTTTTTTTTTTTATTAATTTGGAGAATATACCTATACATAAACATATTATTAGATAACACAAAAAATGCAACTAGCTAATATAAAAACATACAACTATATAATATAGAAACATGCAATTAGTTAATACTAAACCCAACTACAAAACACATAAAGATCAACTATTGTGGCGTGCAACTAACACAACTTTTATAATGTAAATATCTAACTACTTATAATAGAAGCATGCAACTACTTATAATAAGAGCGTGCAACTACTTACAATAGAAACATGCAACTATGTAACATATAAACATGCTACTAGCTAGTACAAAAATATGCAACTATATAACACATAAACATGCTATTAGCTAGTACAAAAGCATGCAACTAGCTAATACATAAACATACAAGGATATAATACGGAAACATGCAACTAGCTAATATTTCAACTGTTTGCATTTTTTAAAATCTTTTCATCTTTTCGTAAGTGCTAATTTTTTCCGTTTAATTTATCTACAAAATTATCCCTCAAATTTCTATACTAAATCCCTTTTTAATATGTGCGTTATTGTACATGTAAACTGAGGGAATAGTTTATTTGGAATTTTCTACCCATCAGAAGACGGAAAATTATATGAGACCGTTTCATATATAAAATAGAAATAAATTAATAGAAAATCAACAATCACCCTTTTTAAAATAATAAAATAAAACAGAAATAAATTAACAGAAAATCAACAATAATCATATTTCACGTCTTTCACGCTGTATGTATGTAGGATCGTGGAATTAGATTGAAAGTGATATTATAGGGGCAGTGGAGCACTTTTAATCATTATATAAATTCATGAACTGCAACTACTTACGGGCCTAAATAAATATCTATTACTTATAATAAGAGCGCAACTACTTATAATAAGCGTGCAACTACTTACAATAAAACATGCAACTATGTAACATATAAACATGCTACTAGCTAGTACAAAAATATGCAACTATATAACACATAAACATGCTACTAGCTAGTACAAAAACATGCAACTAGCTAATACATATAATACAGAAACATGCAACTAACTAATATTGAACCGTGCAACTAGAACACATAGAAACATGCAACTAGCTAATAGAGAAATACACAATTATATAACACAGAAACATGCAACTAGCTATTATTGAATCGTGCAACTAGTAAACATAAAAACATGCAACTAGCCAAAAGCTGAAAAGTTCAATTAGTTATTGGATTGCATGTTTCTGTATAAGTAGTTGCATATTTCAGTTCAAATGCTAAGAATAATGAAAAATGCCCAGAAATGAAGAATCTGAAAGGAAGAAAAGGAGAGAATGAAATTACACGAGATTGATAATGTCAAATGCATTTTTTTATCATAGTAAATAAATTCTATTGCACATTAAATAAGAATTTCAAAAGTACAACAAATCCCTGCCCCACAAAGAAGAAACCACCACCAAAATTTCCCCAAAATCTCACCATTAATCAACACAATTGGATTACAGTTAAGCCATCTTGCCCTTAATTCTTCTACTCAATGACTCAATGAAATTATGTATCCCATTTTCAATTTTCAGTCCACAACAATGGGAAAAAAAAAAAAAAAAAAAAAAAAAGAGTCATAACCCCATGGAAAGTAGCAGACATAAAGGGCGACAAAATTGAACTATGATAAACTCATCAACTAGTTTGGCTGCCATCGTCTCATCGACCGCGATTGCCCGCCGCAAGTCTTCCTCCATCGCGGCGTCTTCTTTTTTCTTCCTTGGTCGCGGGTCTTGCACACCCAACTTAGAATATAATTTGTATATTTAATATCTACACTTTATTTTATATATGACCCGAATTTAAGTGATTGGGTAGGGTTGGGGTGAGTGCACGGATTTTAAATCTGTGCACCAGTTACATATGAGACATAGTCATACTAAATTCCCTTTTAATATGTGTGTTATTGTACATGTGAAAATAATATTGGAACGGGAATAATTTATTTGAAATTTTCTACCCATCAAAAAACAAAAGATTATACTCTCTTCGCCCCATAAAAGCGTGCATGATTTCCTTTTTGGGACGTCCCAAAGAAATGTGCACGTTTTCTAAAATGACAAAGCACTCAACACTTACACTCTCACAATATCATTATAATTGATTTAAATAATACCAATAAAGCAAGTTTTCTTATTTTGTGTGTCAGGCTAGGGGTGCACGTTTCTTTGGAACAGAGAGAGTATGATACTGTCTCATACGTAAAACATAAATAAATTATTTGGAATGATTGTTATGCTTGGAGTAAATTACGTATGGTCTCACATTCCGATCTCATTCGCAATTTTCTTCAACATGGTGATTTTTTCGACTCGGATTCAAAAGGATGAAAATCGGCCTCTTTGTGGACGTGTAATATTTGGGCAATCTGGAAGACAAGATGTCGAGTTTTCAATGAGATAAATTCAAAATTGTTCCAAAGTTACACAAGAAATTAAGGCAAAGGTATGGTCGTGGATCGTGACAAAGAATGTGCTAGATGGAAATAAGAGTTTTGAAGCTTAGTTGAAAGTTCCTAGGATGTGATTTAGATATTGCAGTCGGATTGAAGTCGTTTTAATTGTATTTTTGTGATCTGTAATTGATTTTTAAAAAAAACACTTAAACTTTTATGCGAATTTTAAGTCTTTTGTTCTCGCAATTGTGTATAATAAAAAAAAATTTGCCTGAAAAAAAAAAAATTAATAGAAAATCAACATTAAATCAATATTAAATAATAAATTAATAGAAAATCAACATTAAAACTAAAAATGTTGGCCTGAGTTGGAAAATAAATGTACTTGGAACTTCATCCGCGTCGATAACGTGTAAAAAAACTGACGAGGGAAGATGAACAATAATAAGAAAATAGATTTCCTTTGGATTTTAGTATATAGTTTTACCTTTTTATTAAAAAAAATCAATTTCTTTCATGTAGTGAAAAGCAGAGATTTCGAACGCACATATTCGGTTTTGGAGACTAGAGTAATATTCATAATTTTTTATTAACAAATTTTAATTGTCGTGGATCCATTTAAATTCCTTTTTTTTCTTTTTCTTTCTAGAAGTTATATTCAGGCATATCATGGAAAGACTATTTTTTATCCTATCAAATGATAGTTCTATTCTATTCTTTTTTAATAAAGATAAAGTGTTTAACCAACTCAATATATATTAGCTTTCATAAAAATTAAAATAAATAATTTTTAAAAATCAGTTAGCCGCGAATTAAATATTCAATAATTTAATTTGACTTTGGCTAGTACTAATAAATGCAATTGTACTTGTCTATTTGTGTGGACGGTGTGTGTGCCTCCGTCCTATTTTTGATTCTCCATTTGCTAGACACGGAGATTAAGAAAAAATAGGAGATAATAATATTAAATGTTGTAAAGTGGGTAAAGTGGATTTGATTGAGGAAAATAATAGTATTAAATGGTGTAAAGTGAGTTTAGTGGAGAGAAATAATCATATTAAATAGTATTGAATGTTGTTTTATTGCTTTATTTGGAAATATGGATAAATAAAAATAGGACGACTATTTATGAAAAGCGGATAATCAAAATCAGGACGAAGGGAGTAACTTGTAAGGGGTCGTTTGATAGGGTTTCAATTCAAAGGGGGTGCATAAGCATATTTTCATGGATTTTTATGGTGTTTGGTGATGTTTTCGAGCTCTATTGAAATACTAGATTTTTTTTATCTTTAAGTTGAATCATACCTATTGTGGTGTTTGTAAAAATATATTATATTAAAAAAGCGAATAAAATTAGTGATTAATGGTAAAAGTTTGTAGTGTTTGTAAAAAAAATCAACGAGAAATTGGTAGTGTTTGCAAAAAAAAGTTAATAATACTTAAAAATGTTCATAATCTACCAAAAGTAATCATTTTTAACTGGGCTCCTCATTTGAGTGAGAGATCCAGGTTCGATTCCCTCTGGGAACGAATTTGAAGTTATAGGAGTTATAAGGTGAATTGACGATTTCGTGGAGTATTTGAGTGATTGGTGTACTCACAACTAACTTTGTCCGATAAAAAAAAATCCTTTTTAACTTTTAACTTATAATTTTTAAAAATTTATTTAGTCTAATAAAAGAGAAATACAACACTTCAAATTATTCTTGCACACAAGTTTAAGTGACTATAATCACTCATAATCTCTTGTAAACACTCATATGTTAAAAAAAAAAGTGTTTATAGCTATCTCAATATAATTTGAAAACAAGCTCTTTGTAAAAGTATCAATTATAGTATTTTATGTTCAGAAATTTTAAAATTTCTCCAAAATCAGTATATGAATAGCATGTGACATGAATGTTTTTTTTTTTTAATTATGTGACACTCTATTTGTGGGAATTGGCGAGAAATAAAAGGTTCCAAAATTCTAAATTAGTTACATGCACCTCATATGCTTATTCATGGGAAAAAAAAAGATTTTTATTAATGAAAAAATTAAAATTGTTATTTCAAGATTAAAATAAAAAATTATAGAACTAAAAGTTAAGAATTAGTCGTAAATTGGAGGACTAATTTTGTAATTTCCCCTTATATGTACCAAAGATATCAAAATCATTTCACAATTTCTTTCTTAATCCACAGAATTTCTCCTCTACTCTTTCCCCATTTCTCAATCTCTTCTTTCTTTTATAACCTCGATTAATACTTTTTCTTTTCCGAAAATTAGGTTTTCAATTTGGGGATTTAGCAATCCGTAAGAAATTTATCGATCGTGCATTTCTTGTTATTTCTGCCGATCAAGTCGTGGAATTGAATATGCCGGCGATGTTTTCGATTGAAAAGCTTCCTCCAAAGAGAGGTTCGATCAAATTTCAGATTATGCAGGAGTGGGCCGTCGCCGTCGCGTCTATGACCTCCAAGGCCGGCGATCTCCTCGGCGGCGTGGCGGCGTATTGGTGGAAGCGCTATGACGCCGCAGAGTAGCTCCGCCTCGTTCCGGCGCCGGCGCCGGCTATCCTTTTGTATCAAAAGGAAAGTGGAATATTCAGTTAACGAACTTATGGGTCCCACACAGGAGTTTTCTTCTGCTACTATAGTGCCTACCGTAATACTGTGCTACCGTTACCAACCCTTTTTATCTGTTGAATAACAATATTCGATTTGGCTTTGTTTGGGTCTGTCTGTATGCTTCGATTATTGATATCTGATTGTACTTCAATTTCTTAATACGTGATTATTGTTTTTGTTTATGTAAATATTTTAATCATTTCAACGGTTTGTATTTTTTTAAATCTTTTCATCTTTTCGTAAGTGCCTAATTTTGTCCGTTTAATTTATTTACAAAATTATCCTTCAAATCCCTATACTAAATGAATGTGTACGTACTGTCTTAGGGTCTTGTGCCAAGACTTGACTTGAATCCATTTTAAAAAATGGGTTCATAAATCTCCTTCTATACCTATTATGTCGAATGTTATCTCATAACAACTTGTAGCTTAGTAGCTGAACTCTAATAATAGGTACTGGGTTCAACTCCCATGTAGCGAAAAATTAGTTTTTTTTTTTTATTAATTTGGAGAATATACCTATACATAAACATATTATTAGATAACACAAAAATGCAACTAGCTAATATAAAAACATACAACTATATAATATAGAAAACATGCAATTAGTTAATACTAAACCCAACTACAAAACACATAAGATACAACTAGCTAATATTGTAATAAGAATAATGTAGTTTTGCAACTACTTATGACAGAAATATGCAACTACTTATAATAGAAGCATGCAACTACTTATAATAAGAGCGTGCAACTACTTACAATAGAAACATGCAACTATGTAACATATAAACATGCTACTAGCTAGTACAAAAATATGCAACTATATAACACATAAATGATGCTACTAGCTAGTACAAAAAACATGCAACTAGCTAATACATATAATACGAAAACATGCAACTAACTAATATTGAACAGGTGCAACTAGAACACATAGAAACATGCAACTAGCTAATAGAGAAATACACAATTATATAACACGTAAAACATGCAACTAGCTATTATTGAATCGTCAACTAGTAAAACATAAAAACATGCAACTAGCCAAAAGCTGAAAAGTTCAATTAGTTATTGGATTGCATGTTTCTGTATAAGTAGTTGCATATTTCAGTTCAAATGCTAAGAATAATGAAAAATGCCCAGAAATGAAGAATGTGAAAGGAAGAAAAGGAGAGAATGAAATTACACGAGATGGATAATGTCAAATGCATTTTTTTATCATAGTAAATAAATTCTATTGCACATTAAATAAGAATTTCAAAAGTACAACAAATCCCTGCCCCACAAAGAAGAAACCACCACCAAAATTTCCCCAAAATCTCACCATTAATCAACACAATTGGATTACAGTTAAGCCATCTTGCCCTTAATTCTTCTACTCAATGACTCAATGAAATTATGTATCCCATTTTCAATTTTCAGTCCACAACAATGGGAAAAAAAAAAAAAAAAAAGAGTCATAACCCCATGGAAAGTAGCAGACATAAAGGGCGACAAAATTGAACTATGATAAACTCATCAACTAGTTTGGCTGCCATCGTCTCATCGACCGCGATTGCCCGCCGCAAGTCTTCCTCCATCGCGGCGTCTTCTTTTTTCTTCCTTGGTCGCGGGTCTTGCACACCCAACTTAGAATATAATTTGTATATTTAATATCTACACTTTATTTTATATATGACCCGAATTTAAGTGATTGGGTAGGGTTGGGGTGAGTGCACGGATTTTAAATCTGTGCACCAGTTACATATGAGACATAGTCATACTAAATTCCCTTTTAATATGTGTGTTATTGTACATGTGAAAATAATATTGGAACGGGAATAATTTATTTGAAATTTTCTACCCATCAAAAACAAAAAGATTATACTCTCTTTCTATAAAAAGCGTCATGATTTCCTTTTTGGGGGCGTCCCAAAAAAATGTGCACGCGTTTCTAAAATGACAAAGCACTCAACACTTACACTCTCACAATATCATTATAATTGATTTAAATAATACCAATAAAGCAAGTTTTCTTATTTTGTGTGTCAGGCTAGGGGTGCACGTTTCTTTGGAACAGAGAGAGTATGATACTGTCTCATACGTAAAACATAAATAAATTATTTGGAATGATTGTTATGCTTGGAGTAAATTACGTATGGTCTCACATTCCGATCTCATTCGCAATTTTCTTCAACATGGTGATTTTTTCGACTCGGATTCAAAAGGATGAAAATCGGCCTCTTTGTGGACGTGTAATATTTGGGCAATCTGGAAGACAAGATGTCGAGTTTTCAATGAGATAAATTCAAAATTGTTCCAAAGTTACACAAGAAATTAAGGCAAAGGTATGGTCGTGGATCGTGACAAAGAATGTGCTAGATGGAAATAAGAGTTTTGAAGCTTAGTTGAAAGTTCCTAGGATGTGATTTAGATATTGCAGTCGGATTGAAGTCGTTTTAATTGTATTTTTGTGATCTGTAATTGATTTTTAAAAAAAACACTTAAACTTTGTACGGACTGGAGTACCCCTTGTTCTGCAATTGTGTATAATAAAAAAAAATTTGCCTGAAAAAAAAATTTTAATAGAAAATCAACATTAAATCAATATTAAATAATAAATTAATAGAAAATCAACATTAAAACTAAAAATGTTGGCCTGAGTTGGAAAATAAATGTACTTGGAACTTCATCCGCGTCGATAACGTGTAAAAAAACTGACGAGGGAAGATGAACAATAATAAGAAAATAGATTTCCTTTGGATTTTAGTATATAGTTTTACCTTTTTATTAAAAAAAATCAATTTCTTTCATGTAGTGAAAAGCAGAGATTTCGAACGCACATATTCGGTTTTGGAGACTAGAGTAATATTCATAATTTTTTATTAACAAATTTTAATTGTCGTGGATCCATTTAAATTCCTTTTTTTTCTTTTTCTTTCTAGAAGTTATATTCAGGCATATCATGGAAAGACTATTTTTTATCCTATCAAATGATAGTTCTATTCTATTCTTTTTTAATAAAGATAAAGTGTTTAACCAACTCAATATATATTAGCTTTCATAAAAATTAAAATAAATAATTTTTAAAAATCAGTTAGCCGCGAATTAAATATTCAATAATTTAATTTGACTTTGGCTAGTACTAATAAATGCAATTGTACTTGTCTATTTGTGTGGACGGTGTGTGTGCCTCCGTCCTATTTTTGATTCTCCATTTGCTAGACACGGAGATTAAGAAAAAATAGGAGATAATAATATTAAATGTTGTAAAAGTGGTAAAAAAGTGGATTTGATTGAGGAAAATAATAGTATTAAATGGTGTAAAGTGAGTTTAGTGGAGAAAATAATCATATTAAATAGTATTGAATGTTGTTTTATTGCTTTATTTGGAAATATGGATAAATAAAAATAGGACGACTATTTATGAAAAGCGGATAATCAAAATCAGGACGAAGGGAGTAACTTGTAAGGGGTCGTTTGATAGGGTTTCAATTCAAAGGGGGTGCATAAGCATATTTTCATGGATTTTTATGGTGTTTGGTGATGTTTTCGAGCTCTATTGAAATACTAGATTTTTTTTTTATCTTTAAGTTGAATCATACCTATTGTGGTGTTTGTAAAAATATATTATATTAAAAAAGCGAATAAAATTAGTGATTAATGGTAAAAGTTTGTAGTGTTTGTAAAAAAAATCAACGAGAAATTGGTAGTGTTTGCAAAAAAAAGTTAATAATACTTAAAAATGTTCATAATCTACCAAAAGTAATCATTTTTAACTGGGCTCATTTGAGTGAGAGATCAGGGTTCGATTCCTCTGAACGAATTTGAAGTTATAGGAGTTATAAGGTGAATTAGCGATTTAATTGGAAGTATTTGAGTGATTGGTGTACTCACAACTAACTTTGTCCGATAAAAAAAAATCCTTTTTAACTTTTAACTTATAATTTTTAAAAATTTATTTAGTCTAATAAAAGAGAAATACAACACTTCAAATTATTCTTGCACACAAGTTTAAGTGACTATAATCACTCATAATCTCTTGTAAACACTCATATGTTAAAAAAAAAAGTGTTTATAGCTATCTCAATATAATTTGAAAACAAGCTCTTTGTAAAAGTATCAATTATAGTATTTTATGTTCAGAAATTTTAAAATTTCTCCAAAATCAGTATATGAATAGCATGTGACATGAATGTTTTTTTTTTTTAATTATGTGACACTCTATTTGTGGGAATTGGCGAGAAATAAAAGGTTCCAAAATTCTAAATTAGTTACATGCACCTCATATGCTTATTCATGGGAAAAAAAAAGATTTTTATTAATGAAAAAATTAAAATTGTTATTTCAAGATTAAAATAAAAAATTATAGAACTAAAAGTTAAGAATTAGTCGTAAATTGGAGGACTAATTTTGTAATTTCCCCTTATATGTACCAAAGATATCAAAATCATTTCACAATTTCTTTCTTAATCCACAGAATTTCTCCTCTACTCTTTCCCCATTTCTCAATCTCTTCTTTCTTTTATAACCTCGATTAATACTTTTTCTTTTCCGAAAATTAGGTTTTCAATTTGGGGATTTAGCAATCCGTAAGAAATTTATCGATCGTGCATTTCTTGTTATTTCTGCCGATCAAGTCGTGGAATTGAATATGCCGGCGATGTTTTCGATTGAAAAGCTTCCTCCAAAGAGAGGTTCGATCAAATTTCAGATTATGCAGGAGTGGGCCGTCGCCGTCGCGTCTATGACCTCCAAGGCCGGCGATCTCCTCGGCGGCGTGGCGGCGTATTGGTGGAAGCGCTATGACGCCGCAGAGTAGCTCCGCCTCGTTCCGGCGCCGGCGCCGGCGCCGGCTATCCTTTTGTATCAAAAGGAAAGTGGAATATTCAGTTAACGAACTTATGGGTCCCACACAGGAGTTTTCTTCTGCTACTATAGTGCCTACCGTAATACTGTGCTACCGTTACCAACCCTTTTTATCTGTTGAATAACAATATTCGATTTGGCTTTGTTTGGGTCTGTCTGTATGCTTCGATTATTGATATCTGATTGTACTTCAATTTCTTAATACGTGATTATTGTTTTTGTTTATGTAAATATTTTAATCATTTCAACGGTTTGTATTTTTTTAAATCTTTTCATCTTTTCGTAAGTGCCTAATTTTGTCCGTTTAATTTATTTACAAAATTATCCTTCAAATCCCTATACTAAATGAGTGGAATGTACGTGTCTTAGGGTCTTGACGTCTTGCTTGAATCCATTTTAAAAAATGGGTTGCGAATCTCCTTCTATACCTATTATGTCGAATGTTATCTCATAACAACTTGTAGCTTAGTAGCTGAACTCTCGCCAATAGGTACTGGGTTCAACTCCCATGTAGCGAAAATTAGTTTTTTTTTTTTATTAATTTGGAGAATATACCTATACATAAACATATTATTAGATAACACAAAAAATGCAACTAGCTAATATAAAAACATACAACTATATAATATAGAAACATGCAATTAGTTAATACTAAACCCAACTACAAAACACATAAGCATACAACTAGCTAATATTGTAGCGTGCAACTAACAGAAGCTTGCAACTACTTATGACAGAAATATGCAACTACTTATAATAGAAGCATGCAACTACTTATAATAAGAGCGTGCAACTACTTACAATAGAAACATGCAACTATGTAACATATAAACATGCTACTAGCTAGTACAAAAATATGCAACTATATAACACATAAACATGCTACTAGCTAGTACAAAAACATGCAACTAGCTAATACATATAATACAGAAACATGCAACTAACTAATATTGAACCGTGCAACTAGAACACATAGAAACATGCAACTAGCTAATAGAGAAATACACAATTATATAACACAGAAACATGCAACTAGCTATTATTGAATCGTGCAACTAGTAAACATAAAAACATGCAACTAGCCAAAAGCTGAAAAGTTCAATTAGTTATTGGATTGCATGTTTCTGTATAAGTAGTTGCATATTTCAGTTCAAATGCTAAGAATAATGAAAAATGCCCAGAAATGAAGAATGTGAAAGGAAGAAAAGGAGAGAATGAAATTACACGAGATGGATAATGTCAAATGCATTTTTTTATCATAGTAAATAAATTCTATTGCACATTAAATAAGAATTTCAAAAGTACAACAAATCCCTGCCCCACAAAGAAGAAACCACCACCAAAATTTCCCCAAAATCTCACCATTAATCAACACAATTGGATTACAGTTAAGCCATCTTGCCCTTAATTCTTCTACTCAATGACTCAATGAAATTATGTATCCCATTTTCAATTTTCAGTCCACAACAATGGGAAAAAAAAAAAAAAAAAAAAAAAAAGAGTCATAACCCCATGGAAAGTAGCAGACATAAAGGGCGACAAAATTGAACTATGATAAACTCATCAACTAGTTTGGCTGCCATCGTCTCATCGACCGCGATTGCCCGCCGCAAGTCTTCCTCCATCGCGGCGTCTTCTTTTTTCTTCCTTGGTCGCGGGTCTTGCACACCCAACTTAGAATATAATTTGTATATTTAATATCTACACTTTATTTTATATATGACCCGAATTTAAGTGATTGGGTAGGGTTGGGGTGAGTCTTTGGATTTTAAATCATCTTGGAGATTCTATATGAGAACGTAGTCATACTAAATTCCCTTTTAATATGTGTGTTATTGTACATGTGAAAATAATATTGGAACGGGAATAATTTATTTGAAATTTTCTACCCATCAAAAAACAAAAGATTATACTCTCTTCGCCCCATAAAAGCGTGCATGATTTCCTTTTTGGGACGTCCCAAAGAAATGTGCACGTTTTCTAAAATGACAAAGCACTCAACACTTACACTCTCACAATATCATTATAATTGATTTAAATAATACCAATAAAGCAAGTTTTCTTATTTTGTGTGTCAGGCTAGGGGTGCACGTTTCTTTGGAACAGAGAGAGTATGATACTTTTGTCTCATACGTAAAACATAAATAAATTATTTGGAATGATTGTTATGCTTGGAGTAAATTACGTATGGTCTCACATTCCGATCTCATTCGCAATTTTCTTCAACATGGTGATTTTTTCGACTCGGATTCAAAAGGATGAAAATCGGCCTCTTTGTGGACGTGTAATATTTGGGCAATCTGGAAGACAAGATGTCGAGTTTTCAATGAGATAAATTCAAAATTGTTCCAAAGTTACACAAGAAATTAAGGCAAAGGTATGGTCGTGGATCGTGACAAAGAATGTGCTAGATGGAAATAAGAGTTTTGAAGCTTAGTTGAAAGTTCCTAGGATGTGATTTAGATATTGCAGTCGGATTGAAGTCGTTTTAATTGTATTTTTGTGATCTGTAATTGATTTTTAAAAAAAACACTTAAACTTTGTACGGACTGGAGTACCCCTTGTTCTGCAATTGTGTATAATAAAAAAAAATTTGCCTGAAAAAAAAAAAATTAATAGAAAATCAACATTAAATCAATATTAAATAATAAATTAATAGAAAATCAACATTAAAACTAAAAATGTTGGCCTGAGTTGGAAAATAAATGTACTTGGAACTTCATCCGCGTCGATAACGTGTAAAAAAACTGACGAGGGAAGATGAACAATAATAAGAAAATAGATTTCCTTTGGATTTTAGTATATAGTTTTACCTTTTTATTAAAAAAAATCAATTTCTTTCATGTAGTGAAAAGCAGAGATTTCGAACGCACATATTCGGTTTTGGAGACTAGAGTAATATTCATAATTTTTTATTAACAAATTTTAATTGTCGTGGATCCATTTAAATTCCTTTTTTTTCTTTTTCTTTCTAGAAGTTATATTCAGGCATATCATGGAAAGACTATTTTTTATCCTATCAAATGATAGTTCTATTCTATTCTTTTTTAATAAAGATAAAGTGTTTAACCAACTCAATATATATTAGCTTTCATAAAAATTAAAATAAATAATTTTTAAAAATCAGTTAGCCGCGAATTAAATATTCAATAATTTAATTTGACTTTGGCTAGTACTAATAAATGCAATTGTACTTGTCTATTTGTGTGGACGGTGTGTGTGCCTCCGTCCTATTTTTGATTCTCCATTTGCTAGACACGGAGATTAAGAAAAAATAGGAGATAATAATATTAAATGTTGTAAAGTGGGTAAAGTGGATTTGATTGAGGAAAATAATAGTATTAAATGGTGTAAAGTGAGTTTAGTGGAGAGAAATAATCATATTAAATAGTATTGAATGTTGTTTTATTGCTTTATTTGGAAATATGGATAAATAAAAATAGGACGACTATTTATGAAAAGCGGATAATCAAAATCAGGACGAAGGGAGTAACTTGTAAGGGGTCGTTTGATAGGGTTTCAATTCAAAGGGGGTGCATAAGCATATTTTCATGGATTTTTATGGTGTTTGGTGATGTTTTCGAGCTCTATTGAAATACTAGATTTTTTTTATCTTTAAGTTGAATCATACCTATTGTGGTGTTTGTAAAAATATATTATATTAAAAAAGCGAATAAAATTAGTGATTAATGGTAAAAGTTTGTAGTGTTTGTAAAAAAAATCAACGAGAAATTGGTAGTGTTTGCAAAAAAAAGTTAATAATACTTAAAAATGTTCATAATCTACCAAAAGTAATCATTTTTAACTGGGCTCCTCATTTGAGTGAGAGATCCAGGTTCGATTCCCTCTGGGAACGAATTTGAAGTTATAGGAGTTATAAGGTGAATTGACGATTTCGTGGAGTATTTGAGTGATTGGTGTACTCACAACTAACTTTGTCCGATAAAAAAAAATCCTTTTTAACTTTTAACTTATAATTTTTAAAAATTTATTTAGTCTAATAAAAGAGAAATACAACACTTCAAATTATTCTTGCACACAAGTTTAAGTGACTATAATCACTCATAATCTCTTGTAAACACTCATATGTTAAAAAAAAAAGTGTTTATAGCTATCTCAATATAATTTGAAAACAAGCTCTTTGTAAAAGTATCAATTATAGTATTTTATGTTCAGAAATTTTAAAATTTCTCCAAAATCAGTATATGAATAGCATGTGACATGAATGTTTTTTTTTTTTAATTATGTGACACTCTATTTGTGGGAATTGGCGAGAAATAAAAGGTTCCAAAATTCTAAATTAGTTACATGCACCTCATATGCTTATTCATGGGAAAAAAAAAAATTTTTATTAATGAAAAAATTAAAATTGTTATTTCAAGATTAAAATAAAATTATAGAACTAAAAGTTAAGAATTAGTCGTAAATTGGAGGACTAATTTTGTAATTTCCCCTTATATGTACCAAAGATATCAAAATCATTTCACAATTTCTTTCTTAATCCACAGAATTTCTCCTCTACTCTTTCCCCATTTCTCAATCTCTTCTTTCTTTTATAACCTCGATTAATACTTTTTCTTTTCCGAAAATTAGGTTTTCAATTTGGGGATTTAGCAATCCGTAAGAAATTTATCGATCGTGCATTTCTTGTTATTTCTGCCGATCAAGTCGTGGAATTGAATATGCCGGCGATGTTTTCGATTGAAAAGCTTCCTCCAAAGAGAGGTTCGATCAAATTTCAGATTATGCAGGAGTGGGCCGTCGCCGTCGCGTCTATGACCTCCAAGGCCGGCGATCTCCTCGGCGGCGTGGCGGCGTATTGGTGGAAGCGCTATGACGCCGCAGAGTAGCTCCGCCTCGTTCCGGCGCCGGCGCCGGCTATCCTTTTGTATCAAAAGGAAAGTGGAATATTCAGTTAACGAACTTATGGGTCCCACACAGGAGTTTTCTTCTGCTACTATAGTGCCTACCGTAATACTGTGCTACCGTTACCAACCCTTTTTATCTGTTGAATAACAATATTCGATTTGGCTTTGTTTGGGTCTGTCTGTATGCTTCGATTATTGATATCTGATTGTACTTCAATTTCTTAATACGTGATTATTGTTTTTGTTTATGTAAATATTTTAATCATTTCAACGGTTTGTATTTTTTAAATCTTTTCATCTTTTCGTAAGTGCCTAATTTTGTCCGTTTAATTTATTTACAAAATTATCCTTCAAATCCCTATACTAAATGAGTGGGTCTTCTGTTTACTAGGGTGCACCGTGCGCTTGAATCCATTTTAAAAAATGGGTTGCGAATCTCCTTCTATACCTATTATGTCGAATGTTATCTCATAACAACTTGTAGCTTAGTAGCTGAACTCTCGCCAATAGGTACTGGGTTCAACTCCCATGTAGCGAAAATTAGTTTTTTTTTTTTTATTAATTTGGAGAATATACCTATACATAAACATATTATTAGATAACACAAAAAATGCAACTAGCTAATATAAAAACATACAACTATATAATATAGAAACATGCAATTAGTTAATACTAAACCCAACTACAAAACACATAAAGATCTAACTACTAATATTGTGGCGTCAACTAATGTGAAAACTTGCAACTACTTAATGAAATATCGCAACTACTTATAATAAAGCGTGCAACTACTTATAATAAGAGCGTGCAACTACTTACAATAGAAACATGCAACTATGTAACATATAAACATGCTACTAGCTAGTACAAAAAATATCAACTATATAACACATAAACATCTTTTTAGCTAGTACAAAAGCATCTGTTAGCTAATACATAAACATGAAGGATATAATACGGAAACATCTGTTAGCTAATATTTCAACTGTTTGCATTTTTTAAAATCTTTTCATCTTTTAAATAAGTGCTAATTTTTCCGTTTAATTTATCTACAAAATTATCCCTCAAATTTCTATACTAAATCCCTTTTTAATATGTGCGTTATTGTACATGTAAACTGAGGGAATAGTTTATTTGGAATTTTCTACCCATCAGAAGACGAAAAATTATATGAGACCGTTTCATATATAAAATAGAAATAAATTAATAGAAAATCAACAATCACCCTTTTTAAAATAATAAAATAAAACAGAAATAAATTAACAGAAAATCAACAATAATCATATTTCACGTCTTTCACGCTGTATGTATGTAGGATCGTGGAATTAGATTGAAAGTGATATTATAGGGGCAGTGGAGCACTTTTAATCATTATATAAATTCACAGATATTAGAGTTCAACAGTTTATTAATCCACACAGTAAGTTATTTTGGGATTTAAAAAAGATATTGTTTAGAATTGTAACTAGAGGGCGAGTGACTCAAAATGAGACAAAACTCCAATTGAAATATGCACTTATTGTAAAGCTAAATGAATATATACTCATTAAAGGGTGTATCTTATAAGAATTTTTTATTTTTTTTTAAATGTTACATTCACGAAAATAAATCTATAATGAACTACCGAGTGAAGGCAATATCAAATTAAGACAGTGTTTGGTTGAACATAAGCTCTTACAAATATCGTTAACGTATATGAGTAGGTATATGTAATATGAGCTTATAATTGAGTTCAATCAAAATGTCCATCGAAGTTTCTAAAAAGGTTTCTATTTCATCTCAAAATAAAATGTTAGAATTTAACCTTTTTTTTTTTTTTTGGAAAGAGAGACCAAAACTTATATCTTAAGAGTATTATAATCTCTTTTTTTTTTACAAGCTCAAAAATTATTTTTAATGTTAATGAAGACGAAGGTTATTTTTTCACTAATTTTTATTTTTTATTTTTTTTATTTTAGTCTTATAGACTTTTCAATTTTAATTTTAATCATATAACTTAAATATTTTTTATTTTTGATCATATCACCTGCTACCCGGTAAATAACCTCGTAACAATGATTTGACCTCTATTTTTTTTAATTTACCTACTCAACTAGACCAGTTTTGGAGAAAATTGAGCATGTGCGGCTCATGTTGGGAAAAAGAAAAAGTAATTTTCCCTGAAAAATTATTGTATGTTTGCACAAAATTTGAGAATAGAAGCATAAGATTACTAGATTAGAAATTTGAGCAAAAATGTGACTCAGGGATATCCAGAACAAAACGAAGATCCCTAAATACAAGAATCTTTATATTTTATATCTTTTTGAAGTTTGTTGGAATTGGATTTTTAAGGAAAAAAACATTTTCCTTCCATATGAGTCGGAAATGCTCCATTCCCTCCAAAATCGGTACATTTGAGTAAGTAATTAATGAAATAAAATAGAGGTTGGTAAGTTTACATGAAGCAGAATATAGACTACGAAAAAGCTTTTTTTCCCTAATATTTTTACATTAGTTACAAGACTATCATTACTAGTACTGGTAGGCCACGTTTGCTTCATTAGATGGGATGGATAGGGTGGATGGGATTAAGGTGGATTGTACTGTTTCGGATCCTTATATTTTGCCCAATTGTTGTCGTTTGGCTTAATGAATAGGCCATTAAAATACTGTTGTGATAAAAAAATGTGAAAGTGTTTGGTTTGTGTGATATGTTTTAACATAATATGTAAATTCCAGAAACGCCCTTGAAATATTTTGGGGGATGCCTTAACCGTTTCACTTTTTTGGATATTTTCATCAATCTGAGTTCATCTGGGCATCGCAAACACACGATCATCACCAAAGCCTTCAAATCTTCCTTAAACGTTCATCATTTATGGGCATCGGCTAGACATTTCTATAAACAGAGCATCCAATACAGTTTTGATAAAGCGTTGAAAATCAACCGGAGTCCTAGGTATGAATGTTTGTTTTTACTTTTCGATTTGGTGATTTATTAGGGTATTTTCGTTAGCCACTTTCGGTTAAATTCTCCATGCCCAACGCTTGACTTGATTTTCATTCTCTTCAATTATAAAATAGACATGTATAAATCCTTCTTACGGGGTCGGCTCATGGAGGTTTTCGTCGAGTTTTTAGCTTAAATAGTTTTAAACTGGGTATAAGTTGTATATAATCTTCATTCTCTAGATATGAATCTTCAACTGTTTTGAGTACTGAGTTTGTCTATCATTGCCAATGTTGGATCTAAAATGATAGTCCCTGAGTACTGCGTTTGAGTACTCTTGTGTAGTAATTCGTCTAAATTCGTTGATACAATGTCTAAATTGCGTTTGACTACGGATATGTAGTAATTGGTTCTAAATTTTGATGAGTTTGAGTACTGCGTTTGGCTAACATTGTGAAAATGACTCAAAATCAATGCATTAGTTTCGACATGTACATTATATTGACATAACCCATTCTTGGACATAACCGTATATTGACATTAGTTTCACAAATCGTATATTAAAGCGTATGAAGCATCACTCATGTTTCCTACTTTTACAGAAGCATCCATCAATTTACTGTTTGTGTAGGACTCACGATGAACATAAAACTTTTTTCAGTAGACTCGGTACATTAACATTACTATCAATTACTAGTATATCACTCGTACGTTGTACGGTTTGTCAGTATAAAATGAATATATATTGTGTGAAGTGTATTCTTTTAATGTTAAATGAAGTAGAAAAATAATATTTTCGTACTCTTTAACTTTTTATATATTACATTATAAAAAAATATTCATTTCGATGCATGCACGATTTGCGAACATCTTTTTCCTTTGAAATCAGAAGTGAAAAGTAGGTTGAAACATCTTGCTGGAAAAGTTTACATTGATAAATTATGCGAGTTTTAAATATTTTCTTATAAACCACATTGATTATCATTTGTTGTCATCATTCCATCGCACAAAATTTTCAAATCTAACGTGACAATATATAAATACCCATAATTGAAAATTACTCTCCTTAAAAAAGTTCAAGGTTCTTAAGTGATTATCCCTAACTCTTGTGAATGGTATCGTTACGAAAAATGTTTCTCTAGAATTTGAAAAAAGTCTACTATGTGATAAATCAACGTCATTCCAGAAACAAATATCATAAAAATAACTTTTTTTTTGTCTCATTCGCTTAAGTTACTTAAAACACCTTTATTAGAAAACTATTTTATTCGCTTTAAATGTTTATAAAAAATTTCATCGTTAAAACTTGTGTCAAAATCAAACGAACAATCTTAAAAAAAATACGAGTGGAGTAATTGATCATTCAACAAAAATAAACGTATCCATATTACATTATTTTTATTATTAATCATTAAGATGTAACTTTTTAAAAATTTCATGACAAATTTATAATGAATTTTTTTATTTCTATAATTTGTATAATATTTTATTATTAAATATATATATATATAGATAGTTCAATAATAATAATAATTTAAAAATACTCAAAAATAAATAAATTAATACATTTAAAAAAATTAATTATTATGTGTAGATTTGGGATATAAATTTTTATGAAAAACTTAATTACAATTCTTGGTACAACATTTTATTATTAGATAAGTAGTATATTTTGGTACAACATTTTATTATTAAATAAGTATAGATATAACATCTTAATAATATAGTTAATCTTATTTTTAGGGGATGAATTTATAAATAATCTAACATAAAAATAAAAATAAAAAATCTTTTGTGTCACAAAGTTTGTAAACATTTGTTTTTAGTCAATAATTTTTTTTTTCAATTTTATCATTTTCACACCTTTTCATTAATTTAGCTCGTACCACCATTCAATTAATTTTGTACTATTATCACTAGCTCATATCACTTTAATTAACCCTCTTTTCCTATCCTTTCGTTATTAGCTCATACCAACATCATTGCAGCTTGTGCCACCATAATTGACCTTGTACCATATCACTTAAGTGCAGATTCTTATTAAATTAACTTCAGTCTTACTCTTTATTTCAACCTCATACCACAATTTAATTTAATTTGTACCATACCATCAATTTTAAATCTGTACTACAATAAGTTAGCCCCATACCATTATTTTTTTTCAAATTTTTATTAACTTTATTAAAGGTATAATGGTCCAAAATATTATAATCTTGACTTAAAAAGAAATAGAACTAAAAATCTTAATAAAAAAAATCTTTTTAAATGAAAATGAACTGAAAATTGGAGTTTTCTTTTAACATGGAAACGTGAATGAAGTAAGATGTGATTAGAGATTAGGATGAAGTTGATTATTTTCATTTTTCAAAGGCTAGTGGGAAGTATAAGTTGAATATTGGTCATAAATTTCTCATTTTGGGCCCGCATATTCCTTTTACTACAAAAAACAAAACTTGGACTGCAAGAATTTCAAGATAATCAAGAGAAAACATATATGCAGCTGGCAATCAATAAAGTTTATATAAATAATTCAGCCCACGGAATTTATAGTGTGAAGTGAGTTGAAGTTAGAAATTAAAAGCCGCCTGCCTGCCTCTGTTTTCCAAAGTCCAAAGGCTATTAAGTCAAGTGCCTATCTTGGATTCCATTTATGGCCGTGGCTAAGAAACTGATAAGCAATTACACCACAATTTCTTCTCAATTTCTTGGACAGGTTTTATGTTTAAAGTCTAAAATAACGATAAGGGTTCTAGAATTATGCTAAATGTGGTTATAATCGATCACGTGTTTATTTTGCCTTCTTCTCCTTCCATCACTCAACTTGATATATTATTCCTTTTTTTTTTTTTTATAACTCGCTATTCGGCTCAAGGGCCGACTAATCCGGGGCATCATAACTCACCGTCCACTAGCGGGCCCCATTTCAAGTCAGAGTTAAGTTCTGTATGAAAACTTGATATATTATTCTAATTATGACATGTATTAGGATCTCAACTTCTCAAGTCCATTTATTAAACATGCAATTTGTTTTTAGTATCAGAAAATGGTATATTTTAGTGTACATAAGTTGAATATTTTTCCTTTCGAAAAAAAGAAGTTAAATCTTTTATTATAATAAATTATATATTTTAAAAATACACCTGAGTTGCTCTTTGGTGTACAATGATGTTGATGGAAATTAAATAAATGAATCGATTCCCAACCCTCTCTACAAGTTCGAACTTTTAGATGAGACAAATTCTTTCAAATGAAATTTAAATTTTAGGGCTTGAATGAAATATATACTTTTTTTTATCTATGAACATTGAGTTTATTATTAAGAAGAAATTGTATAAAAATTTATAGACCTTTTAGGTTGTTTATCAATCAAAACATAGCTATTTATGCACAAACTCTCATGTGAAACTCGTTCATACTATAAACTTAATACCACTACACGAGATATGTACTCTTACAAATTTAATAGTCATATATAATGATATAATATTAATTTATAAGTGTAATAATATCAATTGATAAGTGTTGTGATAATAATTTATAAAAGTAATACTATAAAGTTTATACTATCTACAAATTTCACGGAAGGCCTATTCATTTTCATATTTACAATAGACAAACTAATTAATTATTGTAATTGATCAATACATTGATTATTTTCAACTTGGCAGCCAGAACCACCGTAAAAGACACGTAGATGCCACTTTGACGACAAATATGTGGAAACAAATATTTCTTTTTTTTCCTCTCTTTAATTTGGGGTTATTTGATCTGAATTTTTTTATTAAAAACGTGTGAAATTATTAAAAAATTAATAAAAAAATTTCCATGTTTCGCTTCGATGTGGCATATACGTGGCTTTTACGGCGATTCTGAGTTCTGACAATAAAGAAATGGCGCTGAGCATAAAGTGGAGATGATGAAATTTTGAGTAGGGATGATTTTGATGGGTGATGGTTCTTCATATTTTAACTGTCCATGGTGTTATTGGGCTCTAGCCCATAGCCCATTATACTGTGGAATTTGGGCCTAGCCCATCATCATGCCATTGTATGACTAGAGTCTAGAATCGAGAATAGAGGACGTGCACCGTTACGGCGTTAGGTTAGTACTACAAGTATTTTCTATTAAAAATTTAGAGAATTTTATTTAAGGACGATTTTGTGTTTTTTCAAGGATGCTGCGTAATATACTAATATTGATATGGGAAATGAATAGAATGTGGAATCTTAATCATGCCTATTAAATGGGTGTAAGATAATTATTGATTCAAGTTCCTCAGGATCTCTGATAAATTCAGGATCAGTTGAGCTAATTTGAAGTTTTTGAAAGCAGTTCAGGATCATTGTCTCAGTAGACTTTGACTCAGAGCAATCCGTACTTCTCAGGACAAAAATATCAGAATAACCTGACCCATCTGACCTCAGTGAAGAAAAAATTTGAAAAATCACTGAACACGTGTATTCCCCCCACACCATACACGTGTGAGACTCGTTAGCACCGGGACCAACAGTTTTCATATATGTAACAAGCGTCCTACTGCATCAGATTCTTAAGATTAGTACCTTCCTACCCCATGTGGATTTCTGCAGTCTAATTTTGATGTTTCTATGCCTTATGTTGGAAATTCAGAATTATAGTATTTCTTGTATTATTCAATATATATCTTGAAACTACATTGTTTATTATTATTATTTTTGCATCAAACTACCTTTTCTTTAAATTCCTCGCGATTGTTTGGTTTAGAGATCATAATGTGATGTTTGTACGGATGCATATTAGGTAGCTGATGTTAACTGCTTAATATGTTGACTGTCTCTTGTAGTATTTTCTTTATCAACTTCTGCGGGGGACTTAAATATGTACATTCTGCTGGTGTATTGCACCGGGATCTGAAGCCCAGCAATTTACTTCTGAATGCTAACTGTGATCTCAAGATTTGCGACTTCGGACTTGCAAGAACCAATTCAGAGGCTGATTTTATGACTGAGTATGTTGTTACCAGGTGGTATCGAGCTCCTGAATTATTACTCAACTGTTCAGAGTATACTGCAGCAATTGATATGTGGTCAGTTGGTTGTATACTGATGGAAATTCTTAAAAGAGAGCCTCTTTTTCCTGGTAAAGACTATGTTCAGCAGTTGGGCCGATAAATGAGGTACATACTTCCCCATACAAGATTATAGTTTGTAGTTTGGTGTATGTTAAAGAGATCTTTCCATGAGATTTTAAAGAACAGATATGGTTTTGTATGTGATTCTTTAAGGAGCATGGACTGTTTATTTTTTTTTTTTCTTGTTCAAAATATACTGAGGTGATGGGTACTTAAATTTTTTTTTTTTTTTCCAGAAATTGTGGAGCAGCTACTGGGTACCCCTGAAGATTCCGATCTTGGATTTTTAAGAAGTGATAATGCTCGAAAGTATGTGAAGCAGCTTCCGCGTGTGCACAAACAACCTTTTGCTCAGAATTTCCCAGATGTATCCCCTGTTGCAATTGATTTAGCTGAGAAAATGCTCGTTTTTGATCCAGCTAAACGTATTAGTGGTATGTCTTTCACAGTTATTTGATGCATTTTACAATTTACTTGTCTCTTTATTGATCAGTTCCTTTTGATTCATAAAGTTGAGGAAGCATTGAACCATCCATTTTTAACAAGTCTCCATGAGATCAACGAGGAGCCTACTTGCCCGCCTCCTTTAAGTGTTCGATTTTTGAACAATCATCTTTAAGTGAGGAGGACACAAAGGAGCTAATATGGTGGGAATCTCTCAACTTCAATCCGGAATAGGTTGTGACGTCCCTGTTTTCTTGGCTTTTATACAGCATTCCGTTTTGTTTATGGTTGAATGTAGATAGGGATCTGGTTTGTGTTGTGTGTTTACTTTTGTTCGGTAATGTTACCATCCTACCCTTGCAGTCATTTTTGTTGTAATCCTTTTCGCGGTTTGTGTTTGGCAACCATTATAATGAGTTCAAGAATTTTGGTCAGGTTCAAATGTTGTTTCCTGAGAATAAAGCTTTGTATAATGACTTTCTTTTAAGTATTCAATCTTTATCGTGATTTGGCTGTTGATCTAATGATGTTTGCTGGTATTACTATTGTTATTTATTATATCATTCCTCGAAGCTTCAAAGTCGTATAAATGTTAGTTCTCTCGCCTTCTTGGCCACTTGGGTGTTTAAATTTTATGCTCACATTACTGAATGTATGAAACACAATTTTAAAGGGTTACGTCTTGTGTACACCAGGGACACGTTGCACTTCATAGTGTATTTTAGAAATTTGTAATTTATTGTATTAAAATTTATGACTTATTATAATGGGACGTGCAACTATATTTTATGAAGTGCACGGTGCAACTGATGCACATGAGAGCCACTCGTTCTAAAGGTTTAGACAAACTAGAAAATTCTTCATCATTTTTATTTTATTTTATTTTAGAAAATTCTTATCATAAAAAATGTTATGTAGCCAGATTCAAGAAGACTTTTTGTAATCAACAAATTATCCTTGGTGTGTATATTTCTGTCGATTACAAAAAAATAGGTATAATTATTCTACCATGTAATCGACAAATTCTTCATATATGTTTATGTATATTCCAACAAATAACATTCAATCATTATAATTTGGCAAAGTATAGTGTGAACAAGTTTTACGGTGAAATTGGTTAAGGAATGTGACTTATATTACTAAAGTGTGCGACTTTTTACTGTAAAGTGTGTGACTTTTTACTATAAAGAGTATTACTCATAAAAATGAAGGGTGTGACTTATATTATAACAAAGAGTGTCGTAGTGATAATTAAAGTGTGTGACTTATATTACTAAAGTGTATGTCTGTAAAAAAAAATCAGTTTCACGGTGAACAAATTTCACAGCATACCAACTCTTATAATTTTTGTGCACGAAAATTTTCCAAGTTTCTACTTTCTACCATTTAAATTACAACACTGTATTACGATACGTTTATTTAAATATCTAAAACTAATTTTCTTTAGAAAAAAATATTACTTATATGTAGGAATAATTAATACCTTAATTGAAATTATTAAATAAAAAAAGAGTACATAGGAGCAATGATTTCAAAACCGGACCGGACCGATCGGTTCAACCGGTTGAACCGGAAACCGGACCCGGAACCGGTCCGGACACCCCCTAAGAACCGGATTATAGGTTAAACCTAGGGGTGTAAATGAGCTGAGTCGAGTCGAGTAGTGCTGAACTCGAACTCGACTCGATTAAAATACTCGAAGCTCGAAACTCGACTCGAACTCGGTCGAGCCTAATTTTTTAAGCTCGAGCTCGACTCGAGAATAAACTCGATATACTCAAACTCGGCTCGAGCTCGACTCGATTACCTATATAATTTTATAAAATTAAATATAAAATATATTATTAAAATATAAATATATATATTTAGTAAAATTCTTAACAAAAATTTGATATACTCGAACTCGACTCGAGCTCAACTCGATTACCTATATGATTTTATAAAATTAAATATAAAATATATTAATAAAATATAAATATATATACATTTAATAAAATTAATGGCATAATAGTAATTACTATGCAAGCTCGATTAGGCTCGCGAGCCTCTCGAGCTGAGTATTTATGGGCTCGAACTCAAACTCGATAACTACTCGAGTAGCTCGAACTCAACTTGACTCGATTTTGATCTTTTTACGAGTCGAGCACGAGTAGCTCGCGAGCTGTCTCGGTTCACTTACACCCCTAGTTAAACCGGTCAAAACCGGTCAGAACCGTTCAGAACCGGCCAAAATCGGTTCGACCGTTTTTTTTTTTTAACTTTTTTTTAACATTTTAAACTAATAATTATTTAGGTAAAAAAAAATTATTATTTTTAATACCAATCATTTTTTAACTAATTTTTCTTGTGAGTAAGGATCTAGACCCCACCCCTTTTATATTACTCTATCACACATATTTTTAGTACTTATTCAATGTGAGATAGGAGATTTAGGTAGAATTTAGATCCACCTTCACTCCCTTTTATATTACTCCATCTCACATCTTTTTTAATACTTATTCAATGTGGAAAGGGAGATCCACCTTTTATATTACTCCATCTTTCTTCTAATACTTATTCGATGTGGGACAAATTTTTTCACGTTTATATTATTTTTATGGTTCAAGTTTGATTAATTAAATTTAAATATTTATATTATAAGTCCATTGATGAATTAGTCATTTAAAAAAATAGTAAAATATAAAAAAAATTAAAAAAATACACATAAATCATTTAAACGGTTGAAACGCTGATTGAACCGCTGATCGGTGATCTGTCCGGTTCGATCACCGGTTTGCTTATGAAAACTAAGCATAGGAGTATAAACATTTTGAAGACTATTCCAATTTATTATAAGAGAACAAAGAAGAATAATTAAAGAGAAGCAGCCATTAAGAAATTGCCGTAGAGAGTACAGCAGAACACGAAAAACAAAAAAACAAAAAAAAGCATGAAATTTCTCCAAATTTTGAGAAAAGGCGCAGCCCCTGCTAAAAATCGTGGCGGAGTTGCTTCGATTTTCGCCAATGGCCGCTCTTTCTCGAATCAAGTTCACTCCCAACCTCCTCGCCGGCCGTATTTCCTCTTTCTCTCTCACACATTTCTGAATTTTATTTGTACTTGCGTGTGATGGAATATCCGATTCCGATGATTTTTTTTTTCCGCAGAGCATCGTTCGGCATAGCTTTCGACATTGATGGCGTGCTTCTGCGGGGCGATACTCCCATCGGCGGCTCACCACAGGCTTTGAAAAGATTATATGACGATTCGGGTAATTGAAACACTTGCTCATGGATTTCTGTTTCTGATTTCTGATTCTGGTTTCTACTTAATAAGATGAATTAAATTAAATTAATATAATCGTCTTGTATTGTCAGTGTTTACCTATATTACAGAGAATTGTGATTTTCATTGTAGGTAATTAACGTGTTGAATTTTAGCTGCTTTATTTAGTATTCCTCTTCAGAACTCAGAAGCATGATAAGGTTTTATGATAGCTATTATTTTTCTTTTCATGGGAAGGCTGTTGTTAACTTCTGTTAGGGATAGAAAAACTGTTTGGATTAATGAAATATGATTTGTTAACTCAAAAGTTGTATTTTTCTTTTCTTTTTGCAGGTACCTTGAGAATTCCTTATGTTTTCTTGACTAATGGTGAGTGGTGAAAGAAATGTGTACCCAGAAAGGCAACCCATCATTTAAACATATAACGCCGCCATTCTACTAGCAGGACAGAGTTTCTCAAGTATCCAATCACTTGTTCTCCATAATATTACAACGTTTCTTAGTTTGGAATTAAAAATGCTCTGATTCATTAGTATCTTGTTTTGAGCTCTATGTTGTTTCTAGCTGAATAAAAAAAAAATGGTAGATATAAAGGAAAAATTATTGTGCATTTTTGTTATCTTCATACAAGTGTTTACTCATGAATTGTCACAGGAGGTGGTGTTCCTGAGTCTAAAAGAGCAGTGGAGTTGAGTAAACTATTGAGTGTCCCTATTTTGCCCTCCCAGGTCAATGCAAGTCATATTTTTGCTGTTGTAAAGTTTTACCTCGAGTGATTCTAAAATTCTTAGCTCATACCTTCTTCAGGTTATACAGGGGCATTCACCTTTCAAGCAGCTTGTGAAAAGGTACTTTATTTGTTTCCAGTATGATTATTCTTGTATTTAAATATTTTCTGGTTTTTGAAATTTGATCGTTTTAGAAAGAGGTCAGGGATCTTTATCTGATATTTTTAGTCACGTTGATCATTATTTTATTGCATCTTTGGTTGATCATTCGGAACTACTGCTGCAGCCTTCTCTTTTTGCAAGTTCACATTGGAGGGAATATTGCTGCTAGATTATTTAAAAGATGTTGAATCTCTAAATCTGTTTCTTATATTAATGCACATGTCAATAAGACGAAGTTTTTCAATCTTCTTGGTTATATAAATTACGTATATTGTGTGTCTGTATGTATGAATGCGCCGCATGTGTTGAAAAAATAACACATGATATAGTGGAAACAAAAAGAGGAAAAGAAGCTCTTTCTTGCTGCATCAATGAAGCATACCATCATCTTCTTCTCTAAATTAGCAATTACATTTCTTGTTTTACTAAATCAACTATAGTTGATAGTTCATGTGATGCAATTTAAAACCACATTTACAATTCAGGTGTACATTTTATTTTGGCAATACTCAAACTTTGTTGAAGTGCAGATGCATCCTACCTCATGGGATATTGTGTTGGATTAAATTGCTAACACATTTTTTCTTCATCACTCCATCTATAGTTGCATTTTGCTAGAAGTAATGGCTATAGATGAATTATCCATTCAAACTCCCATGAACTCTGTAAACATGGTGATAAGATATGCATATGGTACATGACCACTTTTTGTGAATTAAAATAATAAGTATTACAATTTACAAGAAAAGTAAAGGAATAAAGGTCAAATCAGGTACACACAGTTCAGTAAATGAAGATCTTGCTATGGTGTCCTCCTTTTGCAGATTTGAGAGCGAACTCATAATTGCAGTAGGAAAAGGAGAACCTGCTGTGGTGATGTCTGAATATGGTTTTAAGTATGTTTTGTTTTGTTTGTTGTCTATTCTTGTATATTTTGTCAACACAGTCCGATCTTCTGATTTGCTAATGCCCATAATTTCTCAGGAATGTTCTTGCCATAGATGAATACGCATCTTATTTCAAACATATTGACCCACTGGAGAAACATAAGAATTGGACTGACCAACAGGCTGGTTATGAGAAAATTTATTCCAGAAAAACAGACAGGAAAAATGATCCTTGTTCAGAGAGAGTGAAGGCTGTTTTCA
This sequence comes from Stenogyne calaminthoides, assembly GCA_037126765.1. Taxonomy (NCBI): domain Eukaryota; kingdom Viridiplantae; phylum Streptophyta; class Magnoliopsida; order Lamiales; family Lamiaceae; genus Stenogyne; species Stenogyne calaminthoides. Next base: position 9,448,160 of record JBBCBC010000034.1, read on the forward strand.
TCGTTAGTGATTCTGTTGATTGGAGCAGGGACATTCAGGTCTTACTCTATCTTATTGCCATCTATTTAAGATTAGTTTTGCATTATGTTCCTGCATATGTTAAGTAATTAAGTCAAGAAACCCTGAACATTTTAGTTCAACCCTTGCTTGTTTGCTAATAGACAAGTGAAAAGATATCTCTTTCATGTGATACACATATTGATCCATGAGAGCATCATGGCATTACAAAGGCACAAGCTTATGGATTTGCACAAGAAGACTTCTTGATATGCGTCTATTACAAAATTAATATGTGAATCAGTGAATGCTTACTTTGTTCATTGTCGAACTATAATCTCTAGTCGAAGTTGTTCTAATAAGTGTAAATGAAAGTTAAAAAGAAGAAAAATCCACCATAGGAACAAATTAATTCCATGTGATCATAACTATTATACCTAAATATAGAACTGCTAAACTAGGAATTTATGCAAATGCTGTAAAAGAGTTCTTTTGAGAATAGTATAACTCCTACATATGAGTATTAATGGTCTGGTAAGCTGTTAAGCTTATATAATTTATGATGCAATGGAATATCGTCTTAACCCCCTACCTACTGTGTCTAATGTGCATTTAGAGTTTGAACATGCAAGTTTCTTCAGATTTGAGATTTTATAGATTTCAGGTTTTGTGTGACATTTTAAGCACTGGAGGCCAACCTGGAAGAGAGATTTCAAGCCAACCACCCCTGTATTTTGCAAGTGACGACCTCTCTTATCAAGTTAGTCTCCTTTTTTAAATATCGAGCTGGTATTAGCCTATATTAATCGATTACATGTACGTCAAACTATCACTAATTAAGTGTTTACCAAAGGTAGGGTCTTTTTCCAACTGAACGTCTTGGCATGGGTGCTTTCAGGATCGCATTAGAATCCATCTACAACCGGTAACGCTTACTTGAACAATTCGTAGCTCTGATATGGACAACCATATGTTTTCTGTGCTGCAATTATGAGATCTTGTCTCTCTGCTCAGAATTTATCCTTGTCTGGAGTACACGTCTTATGGAAAACCGAATTCATCCGTATTCAAGAGTGCTGAAAATATACTGATGGAAGTTGTGCCTTCAAGAGCAAGGCTACATGGTGAAGGACAATATCCTTTCAAGACCATATACATGATAGGAGATAATCCTCTGTTGACATTAAAGGGGGCTCAGCAGGTTTCCTCTCAGCCAACAATTTGCTTGCTAATTTCTTAATTTTAGATCCTTCCAAAAAATATATCTATACATATACATACATATTATATGTGCACATGGGCTATGATTTTTTGGCACAGGAAGGACGTCCTTGGTTCTCGATCTTGACAAGGTCCGGGGTTTTCAAAGGGAAGGAAAATCACCCATTGTATCCAGCAGATCTGGTAATTTATATCCAGTTTGTTTTTATAAAGTATCTTGGATATATTTTCTCGAATAAAATTTACTACAATAAGTTGATTTATTTATTTTTACTTTCAGGTTGTTGACACTGTGGAGGAGGCTGTGGATTTCATTTTGGAAAAGGAGTTAGCTACTGCAGCCTGAAAATGTCCCACGCTGATTAACATGGTGTATTTCTTTTATTTAATCTATAGCTTCATCCAAAAAAGATGACGATTTCCGACTCTCATTGAGGATTAAATCTCATAGGATTAGCGTCGATAGGTTATGGAATTCTTATTTTTTGGCATAGCAGCCATTCTTTCAAATTTTTTATCTGAGATGATGAAATTATAACTTAGTTCCTTAAAACATGTAACCAATTACTGGGCATCTGCTAAAACAAGAGCACCCAATAATCCATTTGAATTAATTTGACAGTCGTATTTATCAAAAAATATGTTTCTTAATTAAGGAAATATGAACTCTGAAAAGTGAAAAGTAATAGTACTGATAGTATCGCATCGTACTGTTTTGAGCAGTTACAACTTGAGACTGCTGTTGTGATTACAACATACAAAGTTTTAAAACTACGATTTAGTCCCTTCCGTACGCCCTGCCCTTTCTTCACAAAAACGGAGATAATAAATCACTAGAATTTAATGACCTGTTTGGGTTGACTCCCCAGCTTGCCAAGGGCCTTATCCAATGCACTCGGAAATTGATCAAAAGGGCACAGCTCCATGCTGCAAATGACCAAAATGGCGTCATGCATCAGTTGGACCGTTTTTTAAATACCGAAAAAACATTGGTTCAGAAAGAGATCATACTCGTATTTTAATTCCCCACTGCGGGTGAGACTTAACAGGTAATCTATCATCTCCCTGCACTCCTTTGTTTTGTCAGAACTCAACCATTTCTGCAACCAGAACCCTCTTAAACTCAAGTCCTGCAAAATACGTAAAACTTTGAGCACAATATGATATGCTAGTAGAAGGGCCACATTTGACCTAAGCAATGGAATCCCTAAATTGAACTTGATTTTATGGGTCCGTTCCACTTAGCAACAGTGGATCATGTCTCACCAATTTCATAACAACCCATTCCTCGATATCAAAAGGTTTAGACCTTGATTCACATCTGTTGCAGACCAGAAAAAGAATGATATGACAAATTTTGACACGTACCTTGAATATGAAAGATGAAGTGGGGACAGTTATAGGTCTCTTTGACATGCCACCATAAGTCACCATGGTTCCAAGCTGCCTGAAAACAACACTGTGCTCTCAGAAAATTCAAAAAAATAAAATAACGACTATATTCTTGAAGCACAAAAATTTAGTTTCACCTCAGGAATTTAAGAACCAAAGAAGAAGCATTCCCACCAACACAGTTAAATCCTATTGCAGGTTCTGGTACATCAGCCTACAAAAGGTAAAATGCAAAATTATTGGCTGAAAGACTGAGATCACCAACGATGCCAAAGTAATACTCCCTCCGTCCTAACTCTTTTTTCACACTAACTTTTTTCTCGTGTTTTAGCGAACGAGTTGTTTATTAGTATTTGAAATGATAAAGTGACTTTTAAGAAGGGGTGTGATAGATCTATCTCTCCTCTATTATATGTCTCCTTAAAAATTACTTTATCATTTCCACTACTAATAAAAAACTCGTTCGCTAAAGCACGAGAAAACAGTAACTGTGAAGAAAGAGTTGGGATAGAGATAGTATTGAATATCAAATGGTGAAGTTATGCAATTAATTTAGACACTAGTGATAATTTGCAATGGCAAAGACCATATACAAACAAGAAACACCAAAAGAACGAACATGAAGATTGAAGCTAAAACAGAGTAATTCTGCTATTTATTCTGGCTCTATTCAGAGATTGCAAGTAATACCAGGAGACTTTTCACATGTTTAACTTCCAGCTGTTTCTCCGTTAACACTTCACTTGCACCAAGTTTCTTGAGCCTTTGTTTTACTTCATCAGACCCAGGCCTGATATTGCAGATATTATAATGTGAGTAACTGTTTGCACGGACATTTCACACTAGATGCAAGGTGGACGAAGACAATTCGATTCGTACATCAGATGTAACGTCCATTAACAGTCTTAACATTGTTCTCCTAGGAGTAACCACACAACTAGATGGTGGATGTATAGAAGCATATTACTTGAACAGAAAGTACCCGATACCTAAAGCCCAAATTTTATTCTTAAAGAGATTCAAGAAAAAAAATAGTTTGCAAAAAAAAAAAAAAAACCCTACTGCCTGTCTGTCATAAAAAAGGCCGACTAATATGGGAATAATTTTTTTTTACCTGTCTCGTATAATGTTAACAGAGTGGATGCCTCGAATCCGTGCAAGCTGAATGATACATTGTCCCACAATGCTTGTAGCACCGTTCTGGACCACAGCATCTCCTACTCAAATTTACTAAATTAGGGTGAAACAGGGAAAAGCACACCAAGAGAGAACTATTTATGAATGTGAACCTGATTTTAGATCCACAAAGTCCTCGAGCATTCTCAGGGCAGTCAAAGGATTAACAGTTATAGTGGCAGCATACTCCATAGGAGTGCTTTTGTCAATTCTATGCCAAACATTTTGCTCTTTGACAACATATGTCTGCCATGTACCTGAGCAGAACAGCTGTCACAGATAATGTGTAGCATAAATATAGGAAAGCCAACATCATAATAGCCAGACCACCTCAAATCCTCTGATCTTCGGTAGTAAAAAGGCTAATTAATTCAGTTAAGTGATATCAGTGTTTCCGTTGATTTTTGAGTCTTTTCACTAGTCAATACTCACTTAAGAATGTAATTGCTGGGAAATCCCAGTGCCTATCATGCATTCTTAATTTCCAGATAAGGATATTTCAAACTAGTGAAAATTTGCTTCATGATATCACTAAGGGGGTGTTTGCGACTTTATTAGAACAGTGTAGAAACACTTTTTGAGAAGTAGGCGTGACCCAACATTTTCAAAATAGAAGTGATTATAAGCTTGGAGTTTTGATTGCAAACAAGCCTTTCATGGCAACAAACATTAAAGGATCAACTAACACTTTTTATAAATTGGCATTTAAACAATGTTTATGTACAGTGTTGCTACTTATACATTTTCACTTACATGCTGAACAAATACATCTTTATCTAGGCACATTTAAAGGTGACAACAAAATGCAAGACAACTCTTAACTCCACATTCCACTATAATTTACCAAAAGTGTTTAAAATAGTTTGAAATAAAGTAACCTTAATTCAAGTCCTGTGAAAGTCATAGTGCATACCTGAAGAAGGCGGAGAAGGAATGACCCAATCACCCGGACAAAGCCCTTTGACCGCAGAGCCTACAGAGTGTACCTCTCCTACCCCCTCATATCCGCCAACAGCAGGAACCACTGACCTCACCGGATACACTTCTATACAATATATTTCCTAAATGCTTAACAGCCAAGTGTAGCTAACGAAAGTGAATAACAAAAAACAGTTTCAAACATATAGTAACAAAGAAATTGAAACCATAACCAACAACTTTGAATAGTTAGGGTATCACTTCATTTAAGCATAAATAACGATGTTTCAGCTAACTCTAAAATTAATATAGATTACATTCGTAAGGTACAATTCAGATTACATTGCGCAAGGTGGTGAAGGGAAATAATTGATTGATCGTACGAATAGGAGAAAAAAGGGTTAGACCTTCGATTCGATTAATGTCGGAAGGGTTGATTGGAGCAGCGAGCATCCTGACGCACACATACTCGTCCTTCAGTGGCACCGGCAGCAGCTCTTCAACTCTGCATACGGCGTCGGGAGGGCCCTGCTCCTCGTAGACCACAGCCTTGGATGCCGGAGACATGGCTGAGGAAAATGATCGGACGATTCGGTTATGGAGGCGGAACAGTCTCCATGGTGGCGGAGGCAACGGTGCGCCGCCATGGATAGCAGCTTTCAGGTGAATCTGAAACAACCTCGTTGCCGCCATTTTTTCCTGCTGAAATTCTAGTAGTAGACACTAGAAATAGAATTACCCTCCAAGAAATGAAATTTTGGAAAAAAACTACCCTCTATTTTCTTATATCTATGTTATGATGATATCGCTCTTAGTAAATCAATTTATATTCAATAGTTATATTATTTATTTCACAGTATAACAAAATATTTTTCCAGTATAATTTTTTTGAGAAAAACTCCAAATGAGATATGTAATCATATATATTTAAATAAAGATATTACTGATTTGTAGTCGAAACAAGTTTTGCAAAATATAAATACTAACTCTTGTATATAAGTCTAAAGATTGATTTATTTTATTACATTAATTTCGTTTGAAATTCATAATAATAATCTCAAAGTAATTTCGTTTGTTGCGCACATTAAAATTGCCTGATTTCATTTAACTTTAAAATAAATCTTGTCTTTTAAATTGAAAAGTCGGAGTTTTTTTTTCCCCTCATATTTATGATAAAAAGTGGTCAAAACAATTATATGTAGTAAAAATAGTTGAAAAAAAATATATAAACACCAAAAACAGAATTATATATAAAAAGTATCCAGTACTATACTACCACCATTAAACGAACCTAAATTCATTTCAACTAAAACTCAAAAAATTAAGTGAATACTAATGCAAGCTAGAAGTATTTTATGAATATTGTTTCAAAATATAAAATATGTCTGATCCCCTTTCGCAAATTGAATAAATAAAACCTAATTAAAATTTATCCTTTAAAAAATGGAAGAAACCAAAAATAAAAGTGAAAAGGATGAAACAGCCTTGTATTTCAATGAATATTGCCGGCAGATTCTTCTACTTTGGCCACATTGTGATCGCAGTCAAAACCAGCAGCATATATCACAGAGCTAGAACACAGATGCAGTTGATAGTTTGTACAAAAAATGCAGACAGAAGTGGTAGGTATTAGCTATATGCATATCAAGTATCAGTAAAGAGTCAATTAGGTGCAAGAATTAGCAGCTATCATTCATTTATTCCCTATGGGTTGTTTCTCTAATCTCCTCGCTCGCCTCGCTTGCGCCTCCGGAGTTCCATCATCATCAGATAACGATGGGTCGTCGTCACCACCTTCCTCCACAGGATTATCATCTACTGCAGCAGAAGCAGAAGCAGAAGCAGAAGCATCTACTGCAGCAGAAGCAGAAGCAGAAGCATCTACTGCAGCAGAAGTAGAAGCAGAAGCATCAGAAGGTGAAGCCAAACGATTTAATTCTTCCACCATTAAATCCATGGTAGGCCGAAGCTCCGGATCATCTGCCACACACATTATTGTCACTTCCATAGCTCGGCGTACGCTATGCTCCGGAAACACCCTGTTAAGCCGTTCATCTGGTATAGCCAATACTTCCTCCGGTGTTCCTGACCTCAATGCCGTAATCCACTAAATAATACAAACAACTAATACCATTCATTAAAAACAACTAATACCACTCAAGTAAAAAAATAGATTATATAAGAATTCTACGTACGTACCGTTTCAATGAGCTTATGCTTTTTATTTGCCAGAGCTATCCAAGATCCTTTTCCAGTGATTATTTCCATCATTATTACACCGAAGGTGTATACATCCGATTTAATCGTATGTACTCCAGTGTTCACATTTTCAGGTGCAGTGTATCCTGTTATGGACGTAGGTTGCGACGAGGTAGCATCATCATCTGTCACAAACTTTGCATCTCCAAAATCAGAAAGTTTAGGATTGAAGCTTTCATCCAGAACTATGTTAGACGTTTTTAGGTCCTTGAAGATAACTGGAGGGTTAGCTTCATTATGCAGGTAATTCATGGCTGCGGCAACACCAGCTGCAATCTTCATCCTCTTATTCCAATCCAGTGCTGCTGCTTTAGCAGTAGCTGGAGTATCATACGCATATTAATTCAAATGTTTCAGAACGCAAAAGTTATTAGATTCCAAATGTGCTAATAAGTACTTCAATCAGACGTATGTAATTAGAGTTAACACTTGTGTGCGCCAGTTGCACCATGCAACTGGTGCACTACTAATACTGTTCAGTAACACCAACCAATACTGTTAAAATAACACATCAGTTGCAATGTGCACCTGGTGCACATCTAATATTGTTCAATAGAAATAGCTAATACTATCCATTGAAAACAACTAATACTGTTCAGTGAAACACATCAGTTGCACGTGCAACTGGTGTATTCCAGAATTAAATAGATGGTAGAAAAGAAGAACAAATTCATGATTAAATTACCAGCAAGATGAGTTTCCAAAGATCCCAAAGGCATGAATGTGTAAACAACGCATTGGTGCTCCTTCTCATTACAAGTACCAATCAAATCGATAAGGTTAGGATGGCTCAAAACCGAGAGCATCCTAACCTCCACATCGAACTTCCTCACACCGGAAGGATTTAGCTTCCTAACTGCAATATCCTGCCAACACTTGTGAATTAATATCAAGAAAACAGAGAAAACTATCGCAAAAGAAAGTGATCATCAAGAATATCTTGGTAATACCTGGCGAGTCTTTTTCAAATGTCCCTTGAACATACCCCCAAATCGACCATCTACAATAATATACTCGGCCCTGGAAAAATTCTTGGTCGCAGCTTTAAGCTTACGATAAGAGAACACTTTGATTTCTCTTCTAGCAGCATCCCCTGGAGGAACTGGTAAAAGAAATCCCAGTAAAAAGTTCAATTCATACATATGATCACTAATTTCATATCGATGAAAAACATGAATTAATATATCCATTCAAGAAACATTAACTTGTACAGAAATACTAATTGAATTAAGGAACAAGACGCCCAATTATCAAATACTAGTCCCATTCCGTGTAATCTTTCGAACAAAACACAAAGAATTTATAAATATATCCAGAAATTGGACGCATGCAAAAAGTAGAAAACAAATTAACTGCAAAATCATATCATCATCAGAATTGTAGCGCGCGCGATTATATCGCCATTCAAGCAATCACGAAAAATGCAGCAAGAAGAATTATTAAAACCCCAAATCAGTAACACAGAACAGAGTACCAATCGCAAGATTCAATAAACAGTGAGAAATCAAACGAAAAACAAAATCGGGTATCTGAACTGCAAAATCATATCACCATCAAAATTGTAGCGCGCGCGATTACGAAAATGCAGGAGGAAGAAATAAACCCCAAATCAGTAGCACAGAACAGGGCATCAATCGCAAAATCAATAAACATTTACAAAAATCAAACAAAAATAGAGTAATTGAACTTCACTTTCACCTTCATCTTGACCTTGAGGTGGAACAGCAGGAGCTGCGGGTCTGTGCCTAACGACTGTGGCTATATTTTGCTTAGCAATGCGATAAGTGTTTCCCATGTTTGTACGATCCTTCAACAAACTCAACGAAAATGGAAATGCGCAGGGAGGAAGTTTGTTAGATGCGAAGCAGTTTCATTTTGGCGCTCATATTCACAAGTGCAGAATAAATGTGAGAGTGGAGTTTGTTTTAGGAGGGAGTATGTATATATATAGGCTTAATTTAGTTTCGATTGTTCACACGTGGATGTCACGTGGGGGAACCCAGCTCTGACCGTATACACACTTTTTTTCATTGCGGTTGTTCCACAACGTACACAAACGACATATATATATTTTTTTAATCGGAATAAATGATGGTTTCGAATTCGTGACCCTTCTGGCCAGGGTAGTGGTCTTTCTAACCATTGAATTATTCCACCGTCAAATGACAATTTCTTGACACTAATAATATAGGAGTACCAATTAATCAGATTTTTATTTAAATTTCACCATTTAATTCGCGGGATTGATCGGGATCCATGTCGTTTGTTTGGTTTGTGGGATAAGTGGCCCGTATACATATTAAGTCTGATTAGAAGTTGATAGTCACGCTCACGGGTGATAGTAATCTAGAGTGTAATGGTAGCTAGAGTGCATTATGGATATTGAAAGTGCCACCTAAGGGAGATTGTTTGTAAACAGTTTGTTGAGATGTTTTACCAAAAAAGGCTGAGTTTGAATTACAATTGGTGCCATAAGTTTGACCTTAAATAAATTTAGTCTCACAAGTTTTTTTTTGTTTTCAAATTAATCTCAATATCTTTGATAATGTCTAATTTTAGTCTCAAATCGATCAGAAAACTCAAAACGATGTCATTTTTAATTTCAATTTAGGAATTTTGGCCGGATGTTGTTATGCACGGATGCCATACTGGACATTGAGGCCTGCACGACGGTACACCATCTGCGATAGAAAACAGAGCACCATCACTTGTGACTTCCACCGAACGTACTAAGTATAGCTAGGATTCGAACCCAATGGAGCATCCAAAAAACGACACACGAAGAAAATAGCGAGCTTTGAGAACTCTACAAACCAATGCCGTGTGACCACGTACCAAACGCCATCTATCTTACCCAGTAACGATATTTAATACATTAAGAAAGATAGTGTGCTAGTCATAATATATTTAAGATAGATATTAATGATGGATAAGTTTTGAAAATATAAATACTAACTCCTGTATCAAAGTCTAAAAGAGTGATACAATAATTTTATATTGAAACTCATTATAATCTCAACGTAATTTTGCTTTTAATTGTAAATTTTTGAATTGAGAAGTCTGAGCTTTATATTTTCCCTTCATAGTCATAGTAAAAATCGTCAAGAAAAAATTATTGTGTAGTAAAAACAGTTGAGTAAAACATAGATGAACACCAAAAGAAGCAGAACCAATAAGAAGTATCTAGTACTATACTACCACCATTAAATGAAACTAAATTTATCTCAATTAAAATTCAAAATTTAGAAGAAGACTACTAATTCCCTTTTATAATTGAATGAATAAAATCTAATTAAAGGACGATATCAGATGTATTTCAAATATAGCCGGCAGATTCTTCTACTTAGCCACATTGTGATAACAGTCAAAACCAGCAGCATATATCATATAGCTAGAATGCACATGCTGAAGTTGATAGTTTGCACAAAAGATGCAGACAGTAGTGGTAGGTATTAGCTATATGCATATCAAGTATCAGTAAAAGAGTCAATTAGGTGCAAAATTAGCAGCTATCATTCATTAATTCTAATGGGTTGTTTCTCTAATCTAAAATGCCAATAAGCTTGCGCCTCCGGATGATGATGATGAATCGTCACCACCTTTTTTCTCCTCAGGATTATCATCTACTGCACCAGAAGCAGAAGCAGAAGCATCTACTTCAGCAGAAGCAGAAGTAGAAGCAGAAGCATCAGAAGGTGAAGCCAAACGATTTAATTCTTCCACCATAAAAGCCATGGTAGGCCGACGCTCCGGATCATCTGCCACACACATTAATGTCACTTCCATAGCTCGGCGTACGATATGCTCCGGAATATTCGTGTTAAGCCGTTTATCTGGTTTAGCCAATACTGCCCCCGGTAAATCTGATGCCAACGCGATATCCCACTAAATAATACAAACAACTAATACCATTCAGTGAAAACAACTAATACCAATCGAGTAAAAAAATATATCTAATAAGAATTCTATGTACGTACCATTTCGATGAGCATATGCTTTCTATTTCCCAGAGTCATGCTTGTAGGCTGATTTCCCGATATCAACTCCAACATTAGTACACCGAAGTTGTATACATCAGATTTAATCGTATGCACTCCAGCATTCACATATTCAGGTGCAGCGTATCCTGTCGTATTATTCATGGCCGTAGGTTGCGACGAGGTAGCATCATCATCTGTCACAAGCTTTGCATCTCCGAAATCAGAAAGTTTAGGATTGAACCCTTCATCCAGTAGTATGTTAGTCGATTTTAGGTCCCTGAAGATAACACCAGTAGTATGCAGGTAATTCATGGCTGCGGCAACACCAGCTGCAATCTTCATCCTCTTATGCCAATCCAGTGCTGCTGCTTTAACAGGATCTGCAGTATCATACGCATATTAATTCAAATGATTCATCACAAGGGTAACAATTAGTCATGCACTGTGCAACTGACAAAGAACTAATATTGTTCAGTGAAACCAACTAATACTATTCAATGAAACCAACTAATACTGTTCAGTGAAACACATCAGTTGCACGTGCAACTGGTGCATACCAGAATTCATATAGATTATAGAAAAGAAGAACAAATTCATGATTAAATTACCAATTAGATGAGATTTCAGAGATTCCATAGGCATGAATTCGTAAACAACATATCGGAGGTCCTTCTTAGTACAAGTACCAATCAAATTGATAAGGTTAGGATGGTTCAAAGCCGAGAGCATCCTAACCTCCACATCGAACTTCCTCACAGCGGTAGGATTTAGCTTCCTAACTGCAATATTCTGCCAACACTTGCGAATTAATATCAAGAAAACAGAGAAACCTATCACAAAAGAAAGTGATTATCAAGAATACCTGGCGAGTCTTTTTCAAATATCCCTTGTACACACACCCAAATTGACCTTCTACAATAACAGACTCGGCCCTAAATTTCTTGGTCACAGTTTTAAGCTTACGATAAGAGAACACTTTGATTTCTCTTCTAGCAGCATCCCTGGAGGAACTGGTAAAAGAAATCAGTAAAAAATTCAATTCATACATATGATCAGCAGTTCGGAAAGATAACAACAAATTAAATGTCTGATTCCGTGATTCGAAAAGAAAAATGAAGGATATCACTAATTTCATATCGATGAAAAACATGAATTAATATATCCATTCAAGAAACATTAACTTGTACAGAATTATACTAGTATCATGCAGTGTAATCTTTAGAACAAATTGGGCGCATGGAAAAAGTAGAATACATCGCCAAGAAAACAAATTAACTGCAAAATCATATAACCATCAGAATTGTAGCGCGGGCGATTATATCACCATTCAAGCAATCACGAAAATGCAGTAAGAAGAAATAAAACCCAAAATCAGAAACACGGAATAGGGTACCAAATTACCAATAGCAAAATCAATAAACAGTGAGAAATCAAACGAAAGACAAAATTGGGTAACTGAACTGAAAAATCATATATCACCGTCAAAATCGTAGCGCGCGCGATTACATCACCATTCAAGCAATTACGAAAATGCCGGACGAAGAAATAAACCCCAAAATCAGTAGCACAGAACAGGGCATCAATCGCAAAATCAATAGACATTTACAAATCAAACAAAAATAGAGTAATTGAACTTGACCTTCAGGGTGGAACAGCAGAAGCTGCGGGTCTTGGCCTAACGACTCTGGCTATATTTGTCTTAGCAATGCGATAAGAATGCCCCATGTTTGTACGATCCTTGAAGAAACTCAACGAAAATGGAAGTAGGAAATCGGAAGTTAGTTAGATGAAGAGCGGTTTCATTTTGGAGGAGGCCTGCTGGTGTATGTATGTATAGGCTTGCTTTTTAGTTTCGACTTTCGATTGTGCACGTGGATGTCACGAGGGGAACCCGTTCTCACCGTATACGCACTTCTTTTCATTTTCGGTTGTGGACAAACGACCTAAGTTTCATTATTTCAAATCAGAATTTCGTAACACCAACATAGTTTTGAAAAGAACCGGCCCGACCGCTACTTGGTTAAGCTACCGGCCCGCTTTGATGCATTGGACCGGTCGGCGATCCATTCGCCCACGAACCGCCAAAAATCTGATAATATTGCTTGCAAGAAGTGAACATTATTTTTTTCTCTTTGTTTCTCCATCGTTATGACTTATGAAGAAGAAGAAGAAGGGTGGGAACTGGGGAGGCGCAGCCGCACAGACGCGGAATTAATTTTGTTAGGGTTTATGATATTAAATGCCAACTTCAATACCTTTTTTCCTTTTTTTTAAATTAAACATGCTTGGGCTTTTTAAAATTACTATACTGTGGGCCTCGACATTTTTAAAATTGATTGTAAATTAAAAGCCTGGAATTCGGAATTTAAATAGTTAAATTTAGATTTTTTTTAAATTAGTTAATACTAATAAATAAATAAAAATATATATACCCCAAAATATTCATTTTAGCATTGTTGACATGTGATCTAAATTGTTAAATTACCCTTTAAATTACAGTATAGATGTATGTTTATTTATATATTTAATTATATATTATATAATTATGACATCATATCGGTTCAATCGTTTTAAAAACGTTCGGACTAGGTCCGACCAAAAACGTTAAGTTCATCCGAGTCAATATCCACTTCCACTTTTAAAACGGGAACTAGTAGTTAATCGAAAATTTGTATTAAATTTCACTAACGGTCCGTTTTGTTCGCGCAATTGATCAAGATATGCATGAATTAACATTTTAGTTCCATGTAATCTATTGTTTGGTTTGTGAAATAAGGGTTCAGAATACATTTCGGCCAAAGTCTTATGTCGATTAGTATGGAAAAGAGGTAGCTGGTTAGCATTTTAATCTACATTGATTTTTTAAGTATAGGATTAGAGTTCTTGATCTTACAATCCAAACATATATCTTGATTCAAACAATTACGTCCAATCAATCTAATCTTACACAATCATATTATATCTAATTAATCCAATCTTGTGAACTGTGCAAACTAAATCGAGTCAATGTTTCTAAGAATCAGTTGGACTGTGCGACGCAAATTCATTTTTAAATGATGTTAATTGTTTTCCTAAATTTTTTTAGTTGTTCGGTATTAACTATTCTCACTAAATGATTTAATCATTTTCATTAAGAATTACTATTGATTATAAGTTATAACAAATCATAAATTGGTGTAAGTAAATAAATTATAAATATTCCCAAATATATTTTTTTTCTTTGAAATTGCTATTTAACCCTATGGTTAAACTGGGAAAAGAATTCCAAGGGTTATAGTAATTACATCCATTCATATATTTATATTTGTTCCGCGACTATTTAGAGGGTGCTTACTTGGAAGGATTAAGAGTTATACTATGAGAATTAAAGTCATATTGTGTGTTTAAAATTGCACTATTATCACTTTGATTCCCCAAAATAAGAAATCTGTCATTATATTCTTTACAATTTTCATTTTCATTTCCATTCCCGTTAAATTCCTTACAATTTTACCATGCATTCCCTTAGATTTCAAGCCATCATTTGCTTTGAGATTCAAAATAAAAAAATTTAAAATCCTATTAATCTTACCCTTCTTTATCATGTACAACTACTCTTCTTTTTATCTCTCAATACATTTTATACCCTTCCTTCGTGTTTCTAACCCCTATTCGTAAACAACCAATACTTTAAAATCTTTCAGCTTTAAAATCTTAAGATTTTAATGTTTACAAATTTATCGCTCATAATTTTTTTTAATGAAATTACTTTAAGATATTTCAAATATTTAAATTTAATTTTTGAAATAATTTAGCAAAATTTAATTTACTTTAGGTAAATAAAAGTTTTAATTAATAGAATTGTATATTTTTTTAAAATAATATAAATTTATATCATAAAATTCAGTAACATAATTTGAGAATGACAAATTCTCCTTTGCACCACTTGCACAATTTTTTATTTGGTGCAAATGAATTTTAATTCAGTTTTTTTGGTCTTAATTGGTTCGTGGTTCATTTTTCGGTTAAAGAGTGGTTCATGGTTCATCCCGGGAATAAGTCATGATTTAAGGTTCATGATTTAGTGTTTAGGGTGTAGATTGTTCATCCAAATTAAAATTGAATCCAATTGCACCAATTTCATCTTGTGAATTGGTGCACACAAAGTGTTACTCTTTGAGAATATATTAAAAATTTAAAAATATTCAAATTTTATAATTTTTCTACTAATTTAATAAATTATTAAAACAAATAATGTCACATTCGCATAAAAATTCAATGAATATTGCACATGTAAAAAAATGTCAAACAAAGTATTACATGTGTATTGACTAGATAGGTGACCTCTTATATCGAATTTGACCAAACCAATTTCAAAATTCTCACAAACTTACTCTAACCAAAATAAAAAGTCAAAAAACATTCTTGGATCGATTTCAAAACGAAGATAAATTTAAATAAACTAACACATCAAACTAAAATACCGAACAACTAATATTGTGGGGACCTTACATATACGTGGCGTCACATAAGCGATAAAACGTATAAATTTGTAAAAACTCTGGACGTATGATCAAATTCGCACAAATATAAAAGCACAATTGGTGTATGGCATTTAATTCACTTAAATTAGTACAAAATGACAATTACTTTGGCATAAATACTATTCTCAAGAAAAACAATTAAATGGGATTATATATTATTGCAGGTTGAATCAATATGCACGTGTGCTAGCTCTGTGATGCAATAATTAGTCATAAAATAGACAAAAATCATGCCACAATTGAACAATGAATTTCCTAAAATACGTACCCAGTCAGCCTACTATATATAATACACTAAAATCATGTTGCAATTGAATAATTAATTTCCTAAAATACGTACCCAGTCAACTTACTTATATATGTATAAATACATGGGGATTTGAATGGGGAGAACACAACTTCTATACTCATATCACAATGGCAAAATTTATCGACTCTTTTTTGTTAGTCCATGTCCTTGTATATCTTACACTAGGTATCTAAAATATTATTTAATTATTTTCGATATTATCAGATTTGGACTGGACCAATCACTGATATTTCAACTCAATGGGCTCAATAATTCTTCATATATAAATGTGTTTTAACTATTTATATAAAATAATATTAATTGATTTAGATGAGATGACTTTTTTACAATACCAGAGCCTAGCCAGCGAGTCTACCTCTTTTTAGATGTGATGAAATTTCCTAATTCACATGCATGAATCAAATCAAATGTTATACTTCATATATATATATATATATATATATATATATATATATATATATATATATATTGTTTATGTAGATATTGTGGTTGTTGGGCAGACGGAGAGTAAAGTTTGTGTGTACGGAAGGTTGCATTAAAGTGATAAGTGAATGGTGTGACTCGAACTTCATTGCACAATGCGATCAAACCTGCATTCGTTCTTTATGAAATCCAAAGAATTTTGTCCAAAGTGTTGTTACCTCCTCCCTAACAATCAGACTGTTTGTGCATGTGAATTTAGATGTAAATGATTCTCTAGATCCTGAGTTTAAACTAACCAATTTATAGTATAAAATTAATAACGGATGAAATTAATGTTCAATTTGTTTTAATAATAGTTCCGAGCGTTACGACTCATAATTAACAAACGAAATAATATAAAGTTCAGCAATTTTCGTTTTTTCGTCTTTAATTCATTAATGAATAATAATTCTATTGTATGAAACACTTAATATATATAAAAATTATTGGAAAACTAGGACAACCAAATAAACCAAGCAATCGTTTATCCCAAATAACATGTGTAGGCTATAGAGTAGGTTTTATTATGTGCAATGAGACATACTATTCAACTGTATATTTTAAATATACAAATTGTTGTATTAAAATCTGCACTTATTTATACTGAAACATATATATAATTTATATTAGTAAAAAATTGTGTAGTAAAATTTCACACGTTATATTGAAAAAAAAAATAGTATTTCGGTAAATAATCGGTATAGTGAAATCTCGGTCTGAAAAGTATCAAAATTTCATTATCGGATGGTATATATATATATATATATATCAATACCATGTGAAGTTTCGGTATACAAAATATCGGTACGGTAACATTAATTATTTCATATTTATCAAAATTTTCGATTTGTTAAATTTCGTATACTAATTTTTTTTGACAGAGTATCATTATAAATTTTCATATATCAAAAATTTTAATACGATATACAATATGCTCAATAAATTTTTATAAATCTAAATTATGAAATTATGCTAAATAAATTCTAAATATAATTACTTTTATTTGGATAGTTTAAGTATACTAAATATTAAAAATTTATAGTCGAGATTTTATATGCACCAAAGTCTGACTAGCACTCCAGTTTGTATTTTTAAAACATAATACAATTTATTGCACTGAATTGTACAACTTGTTACAGTGAAATATGCAACTTCTTTCTTTAACACAAATTGTTTTTAGGTTTAAAAAGTTGTATGATTTAATGCCACAAATCTTTGTATGTTTAGAAATACACTAGAGTCAGATGACCTACCTAATTTTATAAAACCCGCTCTAAATTTATTTAAACCAAATAATATAAAAAGTGTATTTCATACAACAAGTTTTTAAAAAAGATAATTAAAATTTATGTAAATCTTATTTTTATAATAGAACAAATATGAATAAATTTATGAAAAATCTCAGATTTATACTAAATAGATTATAAATTAATTATAAAATTATAATTAATTAAATGATAAATTCATTTATGTAAAATTTGAAAGTTACACTATAAAAAAGAACAATTAATTTTTTTTTGGATCAAATTTGTAATTTTTTTTTGGGACCCGATTTATTTATTTAAAGACGCGACCAGCTTCGATTAGAATAGACAAAAAATCTTAATGAGTTAAAGTTGTAAAAAAAAAAACACTTTACAATTGACTATTCTTTTGGGACTAAAAGTGCAATCTATCTACCCACTAATTAACCATCAAATAATTACACACAGTAATTAAGGTGCAAAAACTGATTGGAGGGGAATAAACACATTACGTTACACACAGTAATATTAAGGTGCAAAAACTGATTGGAGGGAATAAACACATTACGTCACAACTGAAATTTTCACTTAGTATGTATGGTCTACTGCATTATGCATGCACATTGTGAAATGTCTTAAAAGAGTAGCTAATTTGTTTTGAAAAAAGAAAAGAAAAAGAGTAGCTAGTAATTTTTGGTTCGTCAGAAAAAATCATCTAATGTTATTCACCGCGCATTGAGTCTTTTTCCAACACATACCTACCATGGTCAACGTACAATTGTCCAAAGTTATGGACATATATGATATATGTATTTAAGTTACAATGATATTGATTATCATTTCAATATTCGTGCTTAATATTTTGTTCTTGTCTTGTCTATGGTTGCTGTCACAAAATTTTGCTAACACCTAGTGTTTTAAAATGTAAAATTTCAGTTTCAGCTAGCCCTTCTCTCTTTCAAATATTCCAAATGAACTCAATGATTCCCACTTTGTTGTTTAGGGTGGGTAAGCAAAATTTGCACCCAATTAAATGGTGACACGTACACAAATTATATATTAATATCAAATAAAATTATTTATTTATTTATTAAGAATTAACTAAATTAATTTCCAATAATTAAATAATTAATTGACTGATGTGTCACCATTTAATTGGGTGCAAATTTTATTTCAAATTTACCTTTGGGGCATGACAAATCACCTTTGAAAAGTTTACATCAAGATCTTGTGCTTCATTCACTCTAAGTCCGAAAACTAAGTGAACAAAGCGAGGAGCATTTGTAAGCAAATAAAAATTTGCACTTAATTAAATGGTGACAACGTACAAAATTACATATTAATATCAAATAAAATTATTTATTTATTTATTGAGAATTAACTAAATTAATTCTCAATAATTAAATAATTAATTGACCGATATTTAATATATACACTCAGACAAAGCCGATCAAATTTTCACGAGCATTCTGACATCAGATGTGGCAAATTAGATCGATATCTCAATATAAATAGAGGAATTAATGACAAATCAATCATATTAAATGATTTGCATTAATTCACGTCAATTAAATTCTTCGACCAATCGGGAGACCGCCACGTGGCACCTCAAGAAAGGAAAGTTAAGTCACCCTCATCCTATAAATGGGAGAGTGAAATAATGTTCCATAAGGCCACAAACAAGATAGAATAAGTCACTAACGACTCCATTGCTCCCTACTACAAAAATTGTAGGAAAAATCCTAATACGTTGTTAAGACCCTCGGTAATACCAAAATTTTGGAATAAGTCGTTTGACCCCGATATCATCCTTTTGAGAAGAATCAAAGAGATTAACGAGAAATAGAACGAATATACTAAATAAATATATGTTAACCCCATTTTTTCTATACTACATGTTTATTTGCAAGTGTTGAAATATATTGGTTTACAAATTGGCCAAAGCCAAAAACAAAATGGAATAAGTCACTAACTACTCCATTGCCTCCATACTACCAAATTGTAGGAAAAAATCCTAATATGTCGCTAAGATTAAAGCCTTTACCAAAAATCTAATAATAATAAATTCCTCATTAATACCAAAAATCCTAATAAGTCGTTGGACCCGATATCATCCCTTTTTGAGGCGAATCAAGAGAATAACGAGAATTGTAACCCCCATATACTAAATAAATATATGTTAACCTTTTTTTTTTTTTCGTCTTCTCATGTTTATTTGCGGTGTTGAAATTTATTGTTCCAAATTAGCACTTGCACTGGTGGGACGATTTTTTCATTTCTTTCATCTCCTTTCCTTAAGGATGTTCATAAAATTTTATGGGGCATGTCAAATTCACCCTTGGGGGCATGTCAAATTACCTTTGAAGTTTACATCAAGATTTCGAGCAAGTTGTACGATATGTCTCCACAACAGTGTCTCGAGGGGCATTTGTAAGCAAATTAAATTTCAAGACCAAATTGAATGGCAATATGTGTATATATTTATATCAATTTCATATAAATTAATTAATTATTTATTGGGAATTTACTAAATTAATTTCTCAATAAATTAAATAATTAACTCGATTGATATTTAATATATACACTTTATTTTCTTGATCAAATTTTACACGAGCATTCGATAATCAGACAAGTGGCGAATCGACCGATATCTCATCATAAATGTAGGAATTAATGACAAATCAATCATATTAAATTATTTACATTAATTACGCCAATTAAATTTTTTCGACTAATGAGACCGCCATGTGGCACCTCAAGAAAGGAAAGTTCATCACCCTCACCCTATAAATAGGAGAGCTTAAATAATATTTGAAGGCCAAAACAAAATGGAATAAGTCATACCATGACTCCATTACCTCCCTATTACCAAATTGCAGGAAAAATCCCAATATGTAAGCTAAGATTCCTAAGATTACCAAAAAATCGGAATATGTCGCTTAAACCCCAGAATACCAAAAATCCCGAATAAGTCGTTGGACCCGTTATCATCCCTTTTGAGAGGAATCAAAGAGATTAACGAGAAACAGAACCCCACATATAAAAATAAATATATGTTAACTTTTTTTTTTCTCGCTTCTACACATGCTTATTTGCGGTGTTGAAATTTATTGGTTTCTAGGTGGACTCAAGTAACAAGGGCTATGAATCTTAACTTTTTAAAAAGTATCAATTGTTTTGACTGCACTTGTAAGTTTTTGAAAATTTTGAAATTGATCCAAGAATCGATAACTTGTCATGTATGTACTTTTTTCATTTATTTTTAATGCTCAATCATCATTTTTAATCTAAAATATCTAAAGGCGATTCCAAATCTAATTTTAGGATGAATTTTGAATATAGCAACTTATAAAATCGCATTGGCCTGAAGATCGACCAAAAATCGACTAAAACTCAAAAAAACACCTCCATTTTATATAAATCCTAAAGACTCTAGGTCTCTACCTCAATCCAAGCCAAACCCAACTAAAAACCTACCCGACTACATCACATCCTCACAAACTCACACTTGAACAAATTAGAACCAAAAATTCTAAATTGATGTGTTCTTCTTCTCTTCTGGACAAATTTATTATGAGCTAAGACATTTTAGGAATGGTCTCAGGTGCACCCTGTAGTGTATTTTTAAGACATATAACTTTGTTGAATTGAAACATATAATTTATTTAATCAAACACGCAAATTGTTCAACTCAGATGCATCGAAACGCGAAATTTATTTAACTTATTTACATCAAACGTGTAACACGCTGTTCATCGTTGTATATTTTAGTGTTAAATTTTAGATGTGCGCCTGTTAAAGGTCTTGTCTCATCGCACGCTTATATATATAATTCCCACTTCAAATTTGAAAAAATGCAATTCTTGTGAAGAAGAATAATACTACTATTACTATATATCAACAAAGGTTTAGGATTCTGGCAAATGCATGGACGTTACCGGAAAAAAGAAACATGTTCCATCTTGGGATGAAGAAGTTGGCAGATTTTGGATCCATCTCCGATGAAGCAAGCAACAACCCAGAAATCGAGTTTACACACTCCAATCTATGGGAAATTAAATTATTTCTAGTTACTAGGGCATCGGCATATCACTTCACCTTAAACGGCAACGTTTTGGAGCTCGACGGTTCCAATTTCGACGCCGCCATTCCCCAATTCGATTTCATCCCTGTCCCATGGTTTGGCCACTGCTGTCGTCTCCCGCGCCTGAGGTTAGAGTTTGGTCCCCCAATTTTTTATTTTAGGGTTTTAATTTTTGACGCGTATAGTAATTGATGTGTTTGTGTGGGCAAATTTCTCATAAGAATGGAATTTGAAGCCTTAATTTTACCAGTATTTTTTATATTTAGAGAAAGCAGCTCCTGTTGTAGCTCGATTGAAGCAACCTATAGTTGTAGCAAAAGTTGATGCTGATAAATACAAAAAACTTGCTTCCAAGCATGATATCAAGTATGTCGTTGGCATTTTAAAATGTCAAGTAAATTCAATTTTACTAAGTGTTTTGTCTCTGAGGAATTCAATTTGTTTTGTTTAATGCTGCAGTGAGTTTTCCATCCCCAATTTCTCAGTGATACTAGTAAAAGGGAAGAGGAAGAGGAAGTAGTCGGCGTTGGTGGCGGAGTAAGAGTGTCACCGGTCGGGCGTGACAAATCTTCTGCTTCTACCAAGAATTCCGGCGCACCGATGAGGGCCAAAATACCCATTTTGGATCCTCTCTTTTCTGGCCCTGGTTTCTGCTCAACCCACCACCAAATGGCAAACTCTTAGCGGTAACTAATATTCTTTCTTTTCCTCATGTTCATGTGTGTTTAATTTAGTTCGATTCATTAGGTCAACATGCTTATAAATTATGGTCGACTGTGTAAACTCCTTCTTAATTTATTGTTCAACTAGTCTCTTTTGGGCAAACGAACAAATCAATAGGATTTGTAAATGGATAGCATATGAATGTTTTATTGAACAAGAATTGAAGAAGAAAGATTCATCTTATTCAAAGTGTTACAAAGAAGTGGGAAACTGAAAGTATGACTTGATAAACTGAAAAAACTAGTCTAACTAACTCTATTTATAACATATGTATAGTACT
Organism: Stenogyne calaminthoides; assembly: GCA_037126765.1. Lineage (NCBI taxonomy): Eukaryota > Viridiplantae > Streptophyta > Magnoliopsida > Lamiales > Lamiaceae > Stenogyne > Stenogyne calaminthoides. The sequence goes on from JBBCBC010000034.1 coordinate 9,470,729, forward strand.
ACTTCTAATACTAAAAGGTATTAGTTTACAAGGGAAAGGGTATTAGTTGAGGAAAAGCTTTATAAATGAGATATTCTCCTTATTATATTATAATGGATTATTGTGGAAATTACAAATCTATGAAAAATCCTAGTCTTCTTGGTGGTTTGAATTGATTTCTAAAATTGTTTCCAAAGACTGGTTTGTGTTGAATAATATCAAAATTGGTGGGGAATGGTTATAGTACCAAATTTCTGGCTTGATAATTGGGTTGAGGCAATAATCTGGTACATTAATAAGTTAACCATATTGTGTTTTTTCTTGATATATTTGAAAAATTCTAGTTCTTTAAGGCTACAATGAATTAAGAGTAACATATGAAATCTAATTTCAGTACAGAAAAAGGTCAACACAACTTAACCATATTGTGTGTGTGCTGTCAGGAAATGAGCCTTTGTGATGGCAAGAGGCGGATTCTCAGAATGTTTCTTATTCCAGTTCTTCTGCATTTAAACTAGCTGGAGAGTACCGGGTTACAAATCTACATGTATGGTGTGGCGTCCAGCTTACCAGAGATGGTGTTGGTATCTGCTTTCCAGATACCAGGCTAAATAACGCCCAACATTTATCAAGTGTATGGAAACAGAGGAAACACCTATACAGTTAATGGAGTCCCACAGGAAGGATGGTTTTCTGTGGACGCCACCCAAATTGAATTAGCATCTGTCAATTGTAAGTTTGATTTATTTTCTTAAATTTTGTCTGGGCGATTATGTTGGCTTTGTGAAGTTTGATTGTAAGCACTTAGCAGTGAATTTCATTAAATTCATTAATGCTATCTTT